>PTEX01000033.1:1491568-1512395 GCA_003342815.1 Eudromia elegans
TACAGACTATGCTAGGAGTCAGAGAGAGAGTCACAAAAAATGAACCTTGCCAGGYGTGCTGTCAGTGGAGAGCCAGGATTCTTGAGAGGGTGATTTATAACAGAAACCTACCTGTAACTTTATACCAGCTTTACACCCTGCAGTATCCCCTGCAGAGAGGTCCATCTCCAATGTTGAATATGTCTCCTTGAGTTCTGTTAAGCTCCGTCTCCACTGCCTAGTCAGTGCTTTTCATCACCTAATATCCATTTACAGGAAGATTGATCGATTCAATGATTCAAGAAGAAATGAATAATTATTGATCAGGTTAATTTAAAAAGTCGGTCTGAGAATCAGTTTTCTTTAAATTAGAAAAGCTTAACAGTGTTTCTCCTTATTGCCCATGAAAATCACTCAAGTTAAGGGGAGTGCAAGCATTTACGGACAGCCATGTGCTGTCAGTAGATTAGAGATATTGAAGTTCAATTTTAAGAAATAGAAGGAATTGAGAACTTCAATGACTAAAGACATAATCTATTACTCTTCACATTTATAAAACAGCCTGCCAATTCAATGAATGTTTTAAGAATTTGGAAGTGGTTTGTTGACAAGTCAAGCTGATGAGATTTATCTACACTTAACACTGCATTGGTTCCTAACCAATTTAAGTTATCGAACAGCCTCATAAGATTTCCCTCATATATCAAGCTCAGAGGAACTCTGGTAGAGGTGATGCCTGAGAAATTCCATCAATCATCATCATCTTCCTTCCTAAGGGAAGTCTGCAGTTGGCAGCTATTTCAGGAGGGGGCAGCTTTCCTGTCCTCTCAGAAATTGGTCCCAAATGTTTCTTTCAAAGCTGACTGCAGCTCATCTTTCCATTACCCTTCTCTACTGCTTCGGCTCTCCAATCAACATTTTCACCCCATTTTGCTGCCTTAAGATCTCTTCTTCAGACACAGCTTGAGGCACTCCAAACCTGGAAACCCTAGTGGGCAGATAACCACCAGTGCCCAATGGGTATCCTTGCAACAAAACTAGGCAAGTCCTGCACTGGAGCAAGTCCTCCTGGGTTTTTTGGTTTTGAAACCAARAAAGCTTTTGCCTGTGTTTTTCTCTGGGAAATTCCATGTGATAAAGTGCTCCTGCGTCTGAGATTCATGAAAAAATGAGTATTCTTTCCCTCTTTCCATCAGTTCTGCACAGAAGACACACAGCAGTTGCAATGTATGACCAGGAAAAATATGAGATGGCGTGAAAGCATGATGAGCACATGAGTTGGAGAGAATCATCAACAACCAGCCTTGACAATGCTCCAGTTAGAAGCCAAACCATCTGACTGTTGTGTTCTTTAAAACAGCATAAAAGAGTAGATACATATCAGATCCAAGGAGTTGAAAACACTCACTATTGAAAATAAGATATTGGTTCATTCTTCTACAATTTCTTTTTTAGTGTTCATGTATTAAATGGCTACATATTCATTATCTTTAAATTAAATTCTTCAACAAAAAGAAATGCTGAAGCGTAGCTAACTCTGCTTTATTTATCTTTTCTTTGGTAAAATTACTTATGTATTTTATGTACTTTATGGTATATGTACATGTCAATCAGAAAATCACATTATAATCTTAAGCAGTTCACAGAAATGAGTTAAAATTAACATGACTATTTTATGTGAGAATACCTAAAAACAATAATTTCATAATTACCAGAGGAGACAATTAGAATCTTTCGTTCAATCTAGCCCAGGACTCTAATTTATTAAGAAAATGCTTGATATCTACCTAATGAATCGTGCTACTCTGAGGCAGACGTAAGGTTGTTTGGTAGATTGTCATGTGCAAATATGTATGTTGCTATATTTGKTTTTTTTAATCTTATATTCATTACATCTTCTGGTCTTACAATGTTTGTTTTAGGAATACCACAAYAGCCTTGTAAAAGCATTTTGTGCCAAATCACTGCTGTGTATGTACTTTCAACCTCACTGCAGATTTTATCTACGAATATACATGTGCGTTCAGTCACTCCATGGATAACAGCTAAACAGCATTTTGGAAATCTTGTTTCTATCATCAAAGAGGAGTTATGAACTCTTCCCTTGAAAAGCTGCCCTTGAAGATAGGACTCTGGAGAAACTTGTCACTGGGTGAAGCATCTGCACGTGGAGCTGGCATCTATCCCTGTGGCTATCTTGGAAGATGAAAGGAATGTGCAGAGAGCAACTGATGGGCAAGCAAGGGACTCAGGATGGTGCAGCCCAGCGAAGAGGAGCTTACTTTGTGCAGCTCCCCAAGAGTTAGGGAACCCTGGATGCACTACTTCTGGAGTCACCATATGGGGCTGCTGTAGCTTAGTGGCATAGTCTGTAACAAATCTAGGGTTGCTGAACAAAACAAGTCTGGACAAAGAGGAAGTGCCCTGCGGATTCACACCATGGCCATGTCCCTTCAGTGGTATTCCCCACTGGATGACCTGCTGATGAGCACACTGTTATTGAATGAAYCCTATTGCAGGCTGAGCACATATCGAATGAGCCCTGTTGTGGGCTGCGCACTAGGTCTTTGCTGATGTGTGCAATTCATGCAGTTATTGCCTGAGCCCATGCCATTGCTGTGGTGCAACCACGGACTGGCACTATTTAATTGGGTGTAAAGGGAAGGAAGCCACATATCTTTGCATGGACTTGGAGCACCATCAGCTGGCTTGCAGACCTGAGAATCCTCCCCTCAGTGGGGACCCGCCCAATTCCAACACCAATAATCTGGAGAAAACTATACCACAGGGGTGACTCTCAAGGAAAAGGCAAGAACATTAATCCTATCATGCCTCCATGTCTTTAGTCACTTAAAGCTAAACCAGAAAGGTGCCCCATAAGAAAGGGGAGACTGATCATTGTACCGTGCATCTATGGTTTACCTGTAGGACTCTGATCTATGTATATATTTTCAGTTCTGTTACTATACTTTTAACTTTCTTATATCCTCTTATCTCTAATAAATTCTCATACTTGACAACTGATGATCTCTTGAGTTCAGCGTGACTGATCCTGGAATCTGAAAGAATCCCAGATGCTCCTCTATTGCTGTGTCACAGCAAGACATTTCAGCGGATGGAAGATATATAGCTCTAAGCTTCTTGGGTTTTTTTGGGTTTTTTTTCATTTTCTTTTTAACATTTGATTGATTTTAGTTTAATTTGTAAAGTCATTTCTTTAAACATTTATACATGTTGCATCACCCTTTAATTTTAAATCAATATTTAGAAAAATTGTCTATTTGCCATTTTAAAGTGTAACCAAGGCCCAATTCCTTTATTTGCCTCTGGTTTTAGAGTATACCATTTTGTACAGTGCTCATCCTGCCAAAAACAAAAATGACTTTCTCAGCTGGCTAATTTTAGTATCTTTGCAATAAATTTCTCTTTCACAGCATCATAACTCAAATGACTGCGATGAGTTCAAAACAGCTTATGAATGATGTACAACTAGACAAAAATATTTATCAGCATAATTTCACATCTTTGCCACCTCTTCTGGACACAGATGAGAGATTTATTTTCCAGCAGTGTCTGAAGCAATGGTCTCCCCTTTGTCCATAACATGATTTGTGTCAAAGTAATTTCAAATGCTTTTCAAGAATTCTGCTTAAGAGTGGCCAAGCATGGTGACATTTTGCAGTTGCTTGCTGAGACAAGTAGTCTCCCACAGGGTATACTTCCCATATTAAAGGAATTACAATTTCTCCATTTTATGTGTATCTGATTTAGACCTTCATCTGCATGCAAGTTGCCAACGCAATTGCTTAGCTGGGCAACATTTGGAATTTCTCTCTTAGGTTTTCCAGTCTGTTTTAATATACWATATCTGTCCTGTTCCGATCTTGGCTATGTTGAGCTTTCTTTTCTGGAACTGCAAAATATCATAAGTTTGGCTGCCTATCACCACTGTCTAATGTAATACTCCTAACCCATCTTTAAAAAGCCTGCCAAAGTTAGATTACCGCAAAGATGAAGATCAGATATGTCTAATACAACTTTAGGAAAACCATGTGCTGTTTCCTCATCACTATTATTGTTCTGGAAAGAATAGCAGCAGACAGGATTTGACATCTACTGTCTGCTCTGGTAGTTGTGGTGGCTACTTAGAAGAAAAATGCAGCAGGCATATGACAGCCCACCAGGGTGCCTCTTGAAACATATTTTCAAAGCTATAAGTCATGTTCATTACTGTAACTGTAGTTTGGATGTGGCTCCAATTAAGTATGTTTGCTACATTCATTTTAACGTAAACTCTAGTCAAGTTGCCTCCACTTGCCAGTCTCATTTACAACTCTGCATCATTTTCTTCATAAAAAAACAAACAAACAAAACCCCACACCTTTCCGAATACATTCTTTTTTGTGTTAAAAGTATCCATGCCTGACAGAACCAGAGATTTCTCCTCACAGAGTTAAATAAAATGCCTCCATGTGAACAAGAACGTGAAGGTCATATCAATGGCTCAGAAAAGCCGTCTATGTTTTCCAGCTGTACATTTATGGGTTCCTTACTGAGGTGCAGTCACTGTCAGATTGAATAACACTTTGACTGCTCAATGCAACAGCAAATCAAGATATGCTCTACATGTCAAGATGTGTGTGCTCAGAGAGAATCCTCCTGATTTCAGGAATATTTCTCTGGTATATTAAGTTAAAAGATATGAATAAGCCTCATCAGGTTAGGGTCTTCATTCTGAAAGATGAATAAATACTCTAGGCTTCATGTAGTTCTGAAAAATACAGCAGAGCAGTATTGCCATAGCTCATCATAATATTCATATAGCAGTGGAAAAAAATGTGGAAGTCCATAGTGCTACAGATAGAACTATTTAATATTACTAACATTAAAATGAATCTTCCAGTCTATAACTCAGTCACAGCTGTGCAAAATCTCTGCAGCTAGTCCATTAATAATCAAGAAGCTAGAAGGGCTCCTGGATTTTATTTCCAGGTGCTTCCTCAGGTGTGCCGTCTTCTCATTAAATGATGAAATTAAATGAGACTAATGAGGTACTGAAGCCAGCAGGAGATACCTTGAAGCATTTCAATTTGGAAATTGTAAAGTCAGTGGGACCGACCAAGGGCAAAGCAAGTAGACTTTGGCAAGTATGTTTGGCAGCAGTGTGCTAATACTGAAAAGGAGAATTGTAACTCTGTAATGTTTGAATTATCTTCTCTTTTGCACTTTGTACGTGCTCTGAATGCCACCAAAATATTTTGGAAAAACCTAAACTTTATATTCTGAATACTTTATGTTGTAAG
Source organism: Eudromia elegans (assembly GCA_003342815.1). Classification (NCBI taxonomy): domain Eukaryota; kingdom Metazoa; phylum Chordata; class Aves; order Tinamiformes; family Tinamidae; genus Eudromia; species Eudromia elegans. The sequence goes on from PTEX01000033.1 coordinate 1,496,851, forward strand.
GAAGCATACCATACCTCTGCCAGCTGTGAGGAGTGTATAGGGAGGACAGATCGATTCTGMGGGTTTCTTTTACAAAGTTTGGTCCACCTCCAGCCCTCAAAGGGAAAGAGGCACAAATAAGTCACCTTATAGGACCTTCCGTGACACAAGCTCCATTTGGTCCCAAAGTATTGGGCACACTAATGGCATGATGTCCATATTTCCAAGTTTAGTGCTGATTCTTTTGTATAAATCTTTAAACTTATGGAATCCACAGTGCCTAGAATGTAACAGAAAATGGATATACAGTGACTTAAAAATGTGCTCCGTGGCTAACAGAAGAGCTTTCTTTGGGTCTCAAGCTTGTTCTCCCAAGACACATTGGGGAGCACCATGCTGGTGATACCACACAACAAAAACACTTTATCAGAGGTAGTTTGCATTGCTCTAACCTTCCCTGCCTTCTTCTCCCCAAAAGCTGCCAAACTCCTGAGAGAGGTGAGGTAAGCCAGGTCTGTCGCAGGCCCTGGCACCCTCTTGTAGGTGATTTGGGGGTCAGCACTCACACTTAGGCTTTTCTCAAAAGGGCTCTCGGTGGAGGAAAGGGCAACTGGCTCCGCAGCTTTAGGAGAACAGCAGCAGTCTGGCTAGAAAGAGGTGACTAAACTGTGTGCACCCAGGAAGGGAGCAAGAGCACCTCCTTCGAGCTAGCCTGCATGTTTCACGCATCGCCTGGCCCTTGRCGCAGTCTTTCCTTCCGGCTACATTGGTGGGGACTGATTAACCACTGATCCTCATGTCCCTTGGGATGTGTTTGTGTAATCCCATGGAAATGGGACTCTGCAGAATTCACCATGCCCCAGGACTGGCCCTGTAATCTCTAGATAAATACTGCCTCCRCTAGCAGGCTGTCATCAATTAAAACAATATGCTCAAAATATCTAATGGTCCCAGTGTTGATCCCAGTCAGAATTCAGTTTCTGAAAATGCTGTGGCCAACTAACAGATAGAAATAATAAATTATTCTTTTAAAAATAAAATAAAATTAAAAAAATACCAAAACTATTTCTGTGATTACACAAACATTTCAGGGGTTATATGAATCTTCTTAACGTGACATTCACAGTACAAGACCGATACGGATTTTTCCACATTAAGGTCTTAAGATAGGATATCCCATCAGTCCGCTCCTCAGGCGATTAGCATATTAGCTAAATTTGCTGACAGGCATTCTGTTTGAGATTTATACCTCTCCTCAGTCCAAGTGAAATATTTGTCTTTCTCCAGTGTTTTCCAAGAATATACAGCATGTTTGAGAGCTTTACTGTCCTATTTTGATAGCTAAGTCCAAAACTAGGCTTAAAATGAACTGCCCAACCCAGCTCCATGAAATGTCAAGCTGCAGCTGGCAAAGGAAGATAACAGATCATAAAGGTGGCATTCTCCAGGAGCTCACTGGTGCCATTATGCTTTGGGCTCTCTTCATGGCTGCATCGCATACCCTTGCTTGGAGGGGTTTATAGCTTGGCTGCAAAAATGTTTTCTGGGTGAAACTTGGCAGRCGTGTCTTTACTTGAGAGCAAATACATTTTTGAAACAAATTTCCATACACACACACACAAAATCCATTTAGTGTGAGGCTTTCAGCAATGCATAGATGTAGCTTTACCCAGTCAGGCACCTCTCTTACTGGGGAATCAGCAAGATTTCTATTTTCAACCCCCAAAAGGCAGATCTCTCCCACCAGCTCACCTGGAAGGGYTACAGATGTTTAGGAGCAGCCACCAGGACCACTTGAGAAGAGAGAGRACTGACTGGGTTGCCTCAGGTCCAAGGGAGGGATCTGAGGGTCACTGGTCCAGCCCCCTAGCTGGAAACAGCTGGTGGCCCCACACTTAGGGGGCATTTGCAGACCCACAGTTTAGGGCTCTTCTCCTCTGCTTGATCACAGAAGGAGAAGAAACAATTGCAACAGCAACAAATTCCTCTTCTGTGCTGCTTTTCCTACAAGACTGCCAAAGTACATTGGAGTTCATCAAGCCTCATCCTATTTGCAGTGCAGTGCTCTGTAAGTCATTGCCTGCTTCATAGCCAGATAACCACGGTAAATGAATGTCTTCAGGCTCCTTCAGAATCAAAGAAACCATGTGGGTATCTTGGTTTTACCTGCTCTTATGATAATAGATTTCAGAGTCAGTAGACCGGCTTCATTTTTGTTAGAACAGGTTGACTCCTATTGCTTTGAAAAGATGCAGGGATTGGGCCCTTGCATCTATCCCAAAGAGCAAAAAGCCTCCAATCTCTCCTGAATATCTGAGATATTCAAGGAAATTCTTCTCTTTGCCTTATCACAGTCATATATCACTCATCTGTGGCATAGTAGCTGTGCTATATGGGATGAATATACGACATGACCAGCCAGTCTGGGCCATGTGGAGACAGGGGACAACTCATGTGGGCAGCCCGCTCATTAATAACTGGTTTATTCTCCAAAAATGGTAATTTTATTTGAAGTATTGTTGCTTTTGAGTTAGAGCTAAATTCAAAGGCAAAAAGTTTCTGATTAATAAGAAAAAAATGCAGAAATTTCAAAACAGTTCAATTTAGCCTTTCCAAAATGAAGTGCTTTGCTTATCTGGACTAGATTCAAAAGGCACATTAAAAAATATTCCAGAAAAACAAAACAAAACATACCAGTCACAAGAGAAAATTACAGAGTATAGCCTACAGTTTGGGCAATCTCTTTGATTGTGAGCTGCACTTTGAACATCCTGACTTCCTGGAGGGGGCACTCCCTCGCCTTTGAATAAGAGTGACATTCTGGCCTCTCTTTCTGACCCTATGAATATTTGTTTGTTCATACAAAATATTTAGCTTCAGCTCATCCCAGAATTCCTGATATCCTGGTGGTTAGGAGGTAGATGGCCTCACTTTAACTTCCCTGTTCTGACTCAAATTAAAGAAGAAACATTTCTACACTGGTCATCTCATTCATAAAGTGAGAAAAAAAAACAACAATTGGCAAGAAATCTGAACTGAAACCATAAAACTTTCTATAATTTCCATTTAGGTTGTTGGGCTGAAAAATAAGTCACAGACTGAACGAAGGAGGAAATTTTAGCAAATCCAGAAAAAAAAAGTTCATCAACATTGTCTGGTGAAATACCATTGTGTTAAGAAATGATTGAAGCAAGATGAAATGATGACTTTCATAGATTTAATGAAAGCAATATTGTTCTAGAATAACCAATGCTAAACTCCAAAAACAAAGATCTATGTATAGGCATCAGAAAGCTAAAAGTCTTGCAAAATAATGTCTAGTCTAAAGTTTTGGTTGGCAATTTAAACTTGAATTAATCACAAAGAATGTATTTTATTCTCATTTATTTCAGGTATGCTCTAGGGGCAGGAAAGACAGAAAGGATTGTCCTCTAAAATTTGTATTCAGAATATATATATCACTTCTTTTAAATAGATACTTTAGTACACATTTCAACCAAGAGATTCAAGTTTTGAACTTTCAAGTTGGCATCTATGCTTATAGCATTATCTTAAAATTAAGAATTTATAGGATCAGCATATGGGTGTGAACAAGAAGCATCACAGTGAATGTTTGATTTCACATCGAGTAAGTAAATCAAGATTTTGGCACTATAAATTTTGTCGTTGATGATCTAGCTGTCACCTCGTAATTCTTACTAAATTAAACGTTTGACAACATTTTACTAGATCTCTATATCTGATATGTCTATATCAGCTATTCAAGCTACCTGGTAGCAGGAATTAACAAATCCTGTGACCTTTAGAACAAGACAACTGAGATTGTTTTCTCTCTAATTCTTTCATCTGGCTCCCAAGCACAGAATCCTCTTTTTGGAATTTGCCCAGATTTAGCTGTTCCAGGTCAACTCTTGAACTCTTTCTGCTTCTACTGAATCATCCTTCCTCTACAGTTACGGAAAGCGATGCTATATATAACTATAAACACGGGCTTTAAATATTGCGGGGTTTTTTTTAATGTACCAAGAAATTTGTATTTAGATCAGATAGTCTGTAAAAGAACTCTCTAGTGCTTAGGTAAACTTGTAAATTTTCCTTGCAGAAGACACAAAGATGTTAAAAAGCTCAGCTAGCTCAGTCATTTGGTATCATGTTAGGAACTAGTTTAAGCGATACATAAAATAAACAAATAAGCATATAAATTTAAATAATTGAATAAAGGAAAACCTGAAATCTTTATCTAAGGGATTTCATGGATATTCCTCTGAAAGATAATTGTAATGGAAAGAAATGGTAGGGTTAGAAGTTAGAAATTGAATTCATTCTTATAATAAAGAGAAGAAAAAAAGAGTTGATGTATGTAATCTAATATAATCCCTGTTAATTTTTTGTTTTTCTTGGTTCTCTTATACATATTCTCTCTCCAAGTCACTTGGCTTTCCTTCCTCAGTAAGCCAATTACTTCAGTACTCTATTAGATTTACATTTACTGTTCTCAGTCAACTTTTTTATACCCATGAAATCTTATTCATGCACAAGATGCACAAGCAAAAGGTCAAAAARATTTGGGCTCTGTGGGATTGGCCATGTTTGACAGAAACTATAAAAGGGAGCTATATGTGGGCCCAGTCCTCTCAAGGAAGCAGGGTAGCTCTTCTGAGGTGTTCAGGAGTCAAGGTGTTGTGAATGCAGTGGTAAGATTTGAGTGCCTGGGATCAGATAGTGTAACTTACATCTTTTCTTTCCCAATGTTTTAGATTTTTGCTTCTGGCTGTCATTCATTGTCTCAGACACTACAATGGATACGTCCCTGCACATGGTGGGCATCTGCTGGTTTGAGCAGAGGTCTCAGTGTAGGATCCAGTGAGACTGGGAGAAGCCCTAACCTATTCATCCTTGAAAGCTCAACCATGGTCCTTACCCTTGCAAAATGCCAGCAATCATTCTAATTCTTCCACAAGGAAGGAGCTTGAGTCTTGTGGTAATATGACAAATGAACAGTTTAAAGCTACTTATAACTACCAACATTGTCAGTCTTTGAGCCAGAAGCCGTTTTGTCCTTACTGAGTTGAAATAGGATTGCTTAACATTGATTGATTGGTGTTTCTCTTTTCCTTTGCACTTATCTCTTCAGGGTCTCTTCTCTCGCTTTCGCTCTCCATATAATAAAGCTTAGTTACAAACTCTGCTGTAATTTCTCAGTAATCTGAGAGCATAACCGCAGCTGCAGTTTTGAGGTTGCCAGCAATTCCTGCTACTGGCAATTTTCCGTCAGTCTTGTTAAGAAAGCTGCCACAATTTTACCACAAATAGTAAGTCTGCGGCAGATTCAGAATTTGCATACAATTGTCATTAGCTTACCAAAGTGATCATTTCTGTTAACAATAGCTCTCTAAAACTGCTTGAACATCAGACTTTGGCCAAGTCAGTCTGTTTTACATTCTGCAAAGAATTTTAATGTGAAACCTTTTAATAGAAATCATCTCAAAACCCACTTTGAGATCATGCCTGCTATCTGTAAGACTTGAAAAACTAATTGTATGCTTGCTTCTTGGATTATTTGTACTGCTTTTTCCACAGAAATCATTGGAAGCATATTTAGCCAAAATTTAAGTACAAGTTATTTTGTTAACATTATTAAAATGCATATTCAGCAAATTCATTTGGCTGCATTAACTTGTACATTCATGCAGCTTCTGCGTTCTGATACTGTGCTACTAGTAGTTCATAAGAAAGTGCATACTAGGTTGTGCTAGTGATGCCTTTTGATTTTATCAGCTGGAGAGTACGTTTAAAGCAATCTGTAAAAATCAAAAGTTATGAAAAAATTGTAATGCTAGTTAGAATCACAACTGAGAAATTGATTTAGTTTAGGATTTAAATTAAAACCCATCAACCTTCTCCAAAATTGATTAATTTGGATGAAGCTTCATGCAAACTTATAATGATTTATTTTAATGACTCTGACTTGAATAACCAGGGTCCCATTTCTTTCCATTACATAATTTTGGTACGTTTGATGTAGTATAAAATTATTTCTCCAAAGCATATTACAGTTTAAGTAATGATTTTAAGCTGAGATATTCTTCTAATCCACAAATTTCCCTCTTCCATTTAAGTTAGGCTCTCAAAAAGATTAGATATTAAAAAAATCTTCCATAGAAAAATAGAAAAGAAAAAGAAAAGAAAAATTGTTACCAGGTTTGTAACTAATTTGTGGTTGCAGTCCCAATTATTCAGTATGAAAATCCTGTGCAAGGCACTTGAGGATTTTGATTCGCTGTGAGTTCAGCCACCTCGCACATAATTTTTCAAATGCACATATAAATCAGATATGCTATCCACGTATATTTTGCTTACACTAGTGCTCAGTCTTGTTTTAGGAGTTAGCATATCGCTGAGAAGGATGGAACAATTTAAACACTCTGAAGGGTTGTGGTTTTGATCTAAGAAAACATTGTGGCTGGTCATATCGTAAAGGCTGCTCATAAAATGCTAAGGGAATCAGTTTTTTAATAACAAAAAAATACCTATTCAGCAGGTTCTGTTTTTTTCATAGGGGCTAGACAGCGTCTCAGATTGTCTAGTTGCTAAATAGTGTTACTATAACAAAACTACTGTCTCTCACAAAGGCATATCGTTCTCTCCACTACTGAAAAGACTTCTGCCTACCATTCAATGATGTTCTTTTTGCAAAAATGTAATATGTTTTACTTAGTTAAAGAAAAAAAAAAAAAAGAAAAAAAGAAAAAAAAGAAACTTCATGATAGGAAGAGATTTTCTAAACCTGCTATTTGGAAGGCTAGCAGGAGAATAACTCTACAAATCTTGATGAATTTCACTGTTTCTGTTTTCTGTATTGAGTAGGTTCTGCACAATAAGAATGTGGGATTCTGGAATCTTTTAAACGACCTTTCCACACAATTGACATCTTGAATAGAGATGGATCACAGCTCAGTACCATGATTAGTACCTTGATTAGTAATTCTCTTTCCTCAAAGGGTGGAAAACCAATAGAGTAGACACGTTGTAAAGAGAGGACGAGGACACACTGAGGTGAAGAGTATTTAAACACTTGCATCCAAAATTTTTAGCTGGAGACTCATCTCTATTAAATATCAAGATGTGTGGAACTGTGTCATTCTCAAATTTATTTCACCTTTCAACATCCAATTTAGGTAGACTGATAATTTTTTTTTTCCCCCCTTAAACCTTTATAGCACGCCATTTTTTCCTTATCCAAGGGAAAGCTAAATTGATCATGCAGTCCAACCATATTTAAAATGAACCTAGTCCTAATTAACAGTCTTAAAACTGTTCATTTCTCTCTGGCTGTGCTGATAACCTCATAAATCCTCTGATTACTGTTTTCAGATATTTTATGGGCAGATATATTATCGGTGCTGCTCTCATTCTTCAGTTTCTGAATGAAAGCCTGAAGAGCCTTTTGCCTACTGAAAGTGGCAATGCTATAAACACATTGTCAAGGTTCTGCTTCTCCACCTCACTTATGATAGCATATAGTAACAATTTTTTTTTGTTAGACTTATGACATGTTTTTACATTACATCTAAGTTTGACAATAGCCAGATTAAAATAAGAATAATCTCGCAGACTCATACAGATCAGGTGCAATGGTCCTTTTGAAATATACTATAGTACTAGCACCAGGTGAAATATTTATTTTTTTCCCTCTAGTTTCAGTTTTTCCTCTAAAGATACAATATTATATCTATTTATAATCTTTCTAATCAAGATGATCTAATTGAAAAGGTCTCTTTTAGTAAATCACCCCTTGGGCCTGTCTCTGAATTACCCCATTAATTCAGTATCCTTGACGCCAAACAATATTCTGTAATCTTTTCCTTGTAGTAAATATTTCTTTATTGGTCTACACTGTTTCCCTGGCCTGAGAAAGCAGCCTGTTGTTCCCTGCTGCACTAGCACGTATGAAGTTTAGCTCAGCACAGKCACCACGGCCCCTGTTCTAACTCGCTCTGCACCAGTCACTTTGCAAGGGCTTCCACTAGGTGCCAACAAGATGCTCTAGTGAAACAGGACAGTCCTTTGCAACACTGCTCTAAGACCTCACTGAGCTTCAACGTCGCATTTGGAAGACTGGTTATTGTGAGGCCCACGCTCAAGTATCTTTTGCTTATTTTAGGAAGGCAGAAGCTTAACTCTAAAGCATGCTTCCTTGCACATAGTCTATACGGATGCAAGGTTAAACCCAAAGCAAAACCCTTGAAGAGCATTCAGATGAGACAAATTTTCTTCCAATTATTCATACTCTTGTTTCATATTCCTCTGCTCTGAAGAGGTATTTTCATGTCTTTTCATGAAGGGTTTTGCCTTATGATGTGTGCACATAGGAATGCCTTCATCAGAACTCACTTCATCAGAGCTTGCTTCATCATGGCACTCACCATTCATTGACAGWTTTTACCTCAGAAATGCATTCAGTTTTCCAGGGCCAACTGCAATCTGTTATTTTTTTCTCCAGTTCACAGCACCATTAATAACTATTTCAAGCAGATAAACAAGAGAGGATGTAGTTGGAGGAACTGGAGGGAGATCATGGAAAAGTTGATAATCACAGAAAATAATCTGTAAAATATGTCAACTAGTCTCAGATGAACTCTCACACACCATGACTGTTTRCTGTGTCTATGGGACATAAACCCTTTCTGCACTTGACTTGCAACAGTTGCTTCTGTTAGTGCCTCCCTAGCAGCATCCCCTAAAGAAAAACATAAGATCTTACTTATGCGTTAAGCAGAAATAGAAAAGGCTGCCTAAATTTACAGGAAGAAAAATGCTTCTGCAAAGGGTCCTAATCCACTTGGACCTTGGACCACTTGGACGAGCAAGAGCAAGAACAAGCCAAGAGGCTCCTTCCCACTCCATCACTCAGAATGAATAACATTTTGAACTTCCTTGACTATTATTCATTTATAACTTAAGCTGCTTGTATTTATATCCACAAAATACCTGCTCAAAGATCGTTTATGAACCCAAAACCCATATTTGCATCAAATGAAAAAAATTCCTCCTACTAAGTGTTGCTGGACCAAATTCATGACCAATGCATGCAGGTGTTTTGTCTCTCAACTTGCTGTGTTTCAAATGGTTCTCTACTAATCATTGCACTTCCCGTAATTTAAATTGTTCCTTAATTGCATGAGGAAGAAATCCAGAGTAAACCCTTTTCCTTGTTCCCATCAGCAGAAGCTGTTAATGGAACATGCTCAGTCATAGCAGACCTGCCAGAATGAACAGACTGTGGTTTCCTGTTCCAGAGGAAGGAAACAATTGGTTTTTCCCACAAGAACATAAAAGAGGCTGCTGCTTTGTAGGTAAACATAAGAGAAGGTGTGTAAGCCACGTACTTCCTTTTGCAGCCAACTAAGTCTTAAAAGACTGAAATTACTYTGCATATAACTGAAATGCATTCAAGGTCAAGTAAACCCATATGAAAATTATATTCATCTGCTAATAAACTACTTTATTGCTTGGAATATATGACATGTCTCTATTATAAGCAATGAAACATTACTCTGGCAGAAGGTAGAAATTTCAATGTCATCAAATATAGGTGACAACAGTATTTAATTCTTATCTCCTATAATTCTTAGTCTTTTTATAAAGATTATGGAAGCATTTCTATTTTTTGCTGGAAAGAAAAGGAAAAGAAAGGGAAAAAATGAAAAAGATATTACTCTTTCTTTAAGATCAAAATTCTAGCCAGAAATGCATATAAAGGAGCCATCTTTAAGCCATAGCTATCTTACTAACACGGCTGTTACCTCATTAGATGGTTTAAGGYATGCAGGAAAGGACTTAAAAAAAAAAAAAGTGAAGCTATTTTGATATACTCATTATCCAGCATCAGCAGATCCAAGAACAAAAAGAACAAAACTTGTAGTTCAGTTGCTTTAAATAATCCGCAGTCATAACAGGTGATGAACAACAAACAGTCTATAGCAGTGTCTTAACTTTGGACTCTCGTCTACTGAGCTGCAAGTTCTCAGACAGGATATTTCTCATTTGCTTTTTAATAACTTTGGAAAAGAAAATAAACCACCAAAAATCTATGTTGTCAGCTTTAAATATCCCCTTTAATTTGTTTTCTTAATATTGCTGACTGCTTCTCATCTTACATTATTATATTGCATTGCATATTCAGRGTCACCTGAAAAAACAAGATATTTGGACTATACCATATCAAAACTCACACAAGCTGCACCACTTTTGGGGGTGGGTGGGTGGGGAAAGGATATGAAATGAATCTGCACCTGATTTCAGGATGTTACAAGTTGAATTCAAGCTTTCTTGAATTTTAGAGTACTAGAGACTGCTTTCAGTTTCTGTGGTTTTATTGCATGCAAATAGAATTGCTGTTGACTTTTCACAGTCTATTTTATAAGAACTTGTACAATTTATGTTTCATTTTCTAGTTGAACTGCAGTTTTTGAGCAAAGCACATCTAACTTCAACAGCCTCTGAAATGCTACACAGTAGTAGCTGAAAGTAGAGGGATAGACGTAATCTAAASTCTCAGCATGTCTATTTTACTTTAAACAATTTTGTGCCCAGACCACTTTGTACAATATGACTTTGCTCTTAGTAATTTGTGAATGCTACTTTAACTTTCCTGCGCATACATTTTTTTGGCTTTCTTATTAAAAAAAATGAAACACTGGCTCTTATTTGTTTTTATAACGTCCTTGTTGTGCTACTCATGKTATCCCTTTATGGTGATCAGGGACCACAGAGGATCTTAAGCTCTTATAAAACTTGAAAAATGAGCCCCTTGGTATAGCAACATCCCATACAGGACGTTTTCTTTGTGCAGAGGACGGCCCCACCTCTCCACTCAAGCCAGCAGGGGCTTTGCCGTGGAGTTCAGCAGGAGTAGGATGAGGCCCTAGTGCTTAGCCCATTACCTTGTTGCTCAACTGCACCACAGCTCGCAGAGCAGTAAAGCCCAGATGACGTAGGAGCCCTCGCTTTCCTACTGACTTGCAGGGCTCTTAGGCTCATCAGAGAGCCTGATAATCCTCAAATGATATTGTTGGCTTCTTGCACTGTTGCCTGGTAATGAAAACAGAGGAGTGCTTCCAGCAGYGAGCCATCACCCTTTGGACCTTAAGGGGAAAACACATGTGAAGGGAAACACGCAAACCTGCATGCATGTGAATACACACATACATATGGCTCACATATAYAACTGACTGGCCAGAGCCACGGCTGGCCTATGGAAAATCTTATCTTGGTTAGATTAAAATATACCTCACCTCTTAAGCCTTTTTCCCTTCTTGCGAGGAGTCATTTTGTTACCTCAGCGAACCACATTTAGTCCAATGCCTTGTGTGTTTGAAAAATTATATGGTTAAGCAAGACATTTCATAATCATTAATCTATAGTTAACTCAGCCTGCTGTATTATGCAATACTATGAGGAACAGCTGGGCCCCACTAACCAGAAAGCACTTTTATKGTTTCTCTTAAGGGCCATTAAATCAATGTGATGAGAGCACAGCTGGAAAAAATCCTGCAAAAATTTATCAGATCCCACACAGTATGTAAAGGGAGCACTTGGTGCAATTGCAGACTCAGCATCAAGYCCTCTCAGTTGAAACTGCAGGTGGAGGAACATTTACAACATGGTTTATATTCAGTCCCACAAAAAGTCTGCTCTCTTTCCCTTTTCCCTCCCTCTATAGGGGTTTTTCCTTTGGACCTCACTAACTCATGTACTTGCTGTGAGTCCCTCAGGGGCAGATTAACCGGATCACAAGAACAGCCTCCTTGGCAGTTGCCAGGCTGCCCACTTAAGCCTTTCAAGGCAAAATTTAGTGATGTTAATGCCTGAGAAGCTGGGAATGCCGACTCCCTCTACCTTAAGACCATCCTGACAGCAGCCTGGAAATCTCATGCTTTTCTGCTTCATATCTTGAAACAGAATACAGAAAGGAAGAAAAAATCTATTAATCCCTGAAGCCTATACAATTCATAACTGTTACAACATTATAGATAACACAAAATAATTAWGAAGGAAGCTTGTTACAGACTTAATACACCCAGCAAAATTAATCTTTGATGACAAAAAAAGAAAAGAAAAAAAGAAAAAGCAGACTGGAAAGTGAAAGACATGTTGATCAGAATACAGCAGGCAAAACAAAATCACTATACCTGCTTTATGGATGTCTAATGGGTTTTAGACCCCAAAGCAATTTCTCTAACACCTTTCTTGAATGCTTATTGCAAGTCTGGTCTTAGGAGTCTGTTGAAGCCAGTGCAGTCCTGCTGTGGATTTCAGCAGTCTCTGGATCTGATCCATAAGCGACTCAAACGAAAATATAGTAGAAAAAGAACAGGTAAGCATTAAATTAACTCCAAAGTTAAGGATGAAAGAAAAGAAGTACAGTCTGAAGGGACATTGCAAAGAAAAATAAAAAGATGTGGAAAAAGCCAACCAGCGATCCRTGGATGTGTTTGTAAACTAGTGCAAAAAGTGATCGTTGCACATGCCTGACAATCCCACAAGTATTGGCTGTGATCTAAATGTAGATTGGAAAAACCAAAACACAGCATTTGAGGCCTGAATTTAAACTAAAACCAAAATTCATGCAAGGTGGCAGACAGGTGTTTTGCTACTGCTTGACACAAGTGCCTGGTATAAMGCCAAAGGGATTTACGCATCCAGGCTCACCATTAATGTTTTTATTTACATAGCTTCCTTCCTCTCTTCTCCAAAATGAGCAACCCACAGAGCCTGCTTCCCTGTTTTGCTCCTCTTTATTTGTGAGCCTGKGCTCTCCTTAAGCGAGACGCTCACAAAACAGCTGCTGTGTTCAATGCTGCAACATCATTACAAAATAGCTTAGGGTAGGAATGAAAATCAAACAAACAAAGAAAAATAGCCTTGAAATGTGTATGTGTGGGAGGGAGGATTTGCAGTAGAAATGAAGACYACTGCCAAATTAGAACTTAGCTATATACACCACAGCTAGCAGTTTGTCTCTTGCAAAAAGAGCTATGCTCTTTAAGGGTCGCTTTTTGGCAGAYTGCATATGAACATTATAACAGAAGAACACAGTGTCAGCATCGTGCACATATGAAAAAGTACATGTGTGCAGATAATATGTATACACATGCATGAGTATAAAAAGGCTGTATATCTTCATTTATTAAGTATTTCATATATATAGGATACATATATGCATACATACATAATACACATATCTCAGGACACCCTCCCAGTGAAACATCTTTTTTCCTGTGACTCCATCCAGCCAAGATGTGGATATCTGGCCTTACGAAACTGAGAATGACTGAAGGACTCTCAGGCAAAAAAAGAAAAAGAAAAAGAAAAAAGGAATAAATTAGTTTTATGAATCTCTGAATCTCTTATAAAGTGCCTTTTTTATGACGTTTATGAGGTAATAAATCTTCCATAGACTTCACTTGGTGCAGGATCAAGTCCTTCCACGACCGGATGATCCTGAAATGACCAGAGCAATGACAGCAGTGTCCAACTATGGTTAGCATCCATGCAAAAATCTGAGTTTCAGTAGAGAAAACAATTCCTTCTGCTTTGAAAGACCTTCAGAAAGTGTTTACAGGACTGTACATCCATGCAGCAAGAGAAACTTGGAAGAACAGATTTGACTGGGCAAGGGAGGAAGAAACATCCAGGCAATCCACTATGAGGAAATGTACGTAAAAGAAATTCAGTTTCAYACTGTGTTCCCTTTCCTTTCATGCACTTCCGTCTTCTGCAACCGAACTGAAAAAGCTGAGATCTTTGTGAAAAAGCTCCATTACAGACATGATGTCTGAAGGCTAGAAGCATAACACAAGCAAGAGTTCCAGGGCATGACTAAGAACAGGGGCAGCTGCTCCTCATATTCAGTAATAYTTTAACATTTGTTGTCTCCTAACTGGTATTTTTGTGTGTGTATGTAAAAAGTTCCACATTCTCTTAACTTAGTTTTGAGAAGCACTATTGGTTCTTAAACATATTTTGACAGGCTTGCTGCTCCTCAAATATCTTGACAGAATCAAAGCAGAGGTACCCAGTGTTCATTTCACTGAGAAAATCTGAAAAAAGTTTGCAAATCCAAAGCAGACTAAGTACAGAATTTTTGAATTTTGAAAACAGAGAAAGCCCAAGCCTCTCTAGGGAGAACAAAATGTAGAGGGAGAAATTCTATCTTACAGAGGTTTGCCAAATGAAATGGAGAAGAGGAAAAAATAATTCTTTTCAGAAGCAAAAGAGAAAACAAAGGAGAAAAGCTTAGGTCATGAGCAGCAAGCAGGCAACATAAAGTCTGTTGCAGGACTCATTCTTCCCACAGAAATGCAGCCTAGCAGTTCTAGAGAGATCCTCTCAGTCCCTTTGAATATTTTACCTCTAGATCAAGATAGGACATCCCAAAGCTTWAAAAAAAGGAGAATTTTCCAATATCATCTAAAGGTCAGCACTGGTTGGTAGAAAGTTCTTCCATGATTGCACACGCATGTTTGAAAAACCTTTAACTGCCATAACAGGTCAAGGTTATCACATCTTTCAAAAATTACAGTATGTTTCCCAAGAACTGCAAATCTAATCAAATTCAGAGTGTAAATTTTTCTATCAGTGGCAACTAGTGAGGAGGACAGACRCTGGCCTTTTTGCTACTTCAGATTTCAAGTGTGTGTTTTGCTGTGTAAATCTTTATTCACAGCCAGATCATCAGAAGAGTACAGAGCGTTCATATCCCCCTAACTATACTTCAGGAAAGAAAGACTGTAGATAACATGACTCATCTGCCTCCATAGAGATGAGCAGTGCTTCAGTAGATTTTCTCTTAAGATCTCCCTAAAATATTTCATGAACATGTGATCGACCGATTTTTAGGAACATTTGTTTTAATAAACATTTTTCATGAACACTTGATTACTTCTATTTAATTTCTTTCAATTTCTGCTTTTTCAAGGCCCTTGATTCAGGGCTTCTGCAAAGCCTCATTCTTGCTATCTTYTTATTCAAAGTGAAATACAATTTCAGATTCCTACAGGAATCAACCTCTAAAATAGCTAAGAATTCTCAAAGAGATTTCCCAAAGCTATTCTTTTTCCTAAAATATCAGCCTAAAACAGGTGAGATGTAAGYATGAGAAAGGGGTAAAGAATAATATGGAAGAGAATAAACCAATCTCTCTCAGATAGAATGGAAACCTTTTTGAATTCATTTAACAAAGATTGGCAATAAGTAGCCTTTTTTTCATAATGAAGTCAGTATGTCTATGCCACTGTGAAGTTATGAAGAAGTGGTGACTGTGCTTTGAAACTGAAGAGCAAGGCCACAAGAAATTTTCCATTCTATATTCCATATGAGAGAGATTCAGAGCAGTCCTTCACAAGCAGCAGTGTGTGCTTTGTTTCCGTTAAATCTGGTGACTTGCCAGATAATAGATCACACAACTCACACAGAAGAAAAGAAAACAAAACAAAGTCTTTCTGAAATAAAAAGGAAAAGAAAGAGAGAAAGAGAGAAAGAGAGAAAGAGAGAAAGAGAGA
>PTEX01000033.1:1512700-1547801 GCA_003342815.1 Eudromia elegans
AAGAAAGAAAGAAAGAAAGAAAGAAAGAAAGAAAGAAAGAAAGAAAGAAAGAAAGAAAGAAAGAAAGAAAGAAAGAAAGAAAGAAAGAAAGAAAGGAAGGAAGGAAGGAAGGAAGGAAGGAAGAATTGACTCATGGATGAAAAGGGAACATGAAAGGTATGAAGCTGCATGACTGTTTTTAAAATATGTCATTTTCCTTACATTTGTGCAAGAGAGCAAATATATCCCTAAGTGGAAAAGTGYTTGTTTATGGTTAGATATGTATTGTGTAATATCTGAATTTACCTTTCATGGCAGAGGTATTAATTACAACTCCCTAATGGTTTAGATTTTGCTTGTACTGAGGAGTACATGAAGTCAGTTCTTAACAAACTAAATAAAACAGGCAATTGCAGTCAATAGTCTGTCTTTTTTTTTCTGATAATAATGGTTTATTTGCGGAGCACAGTTCAGCAAAGTACTCTCAGAATCTGCAGGTTTGTTTGATCGACCTAARGCTCATAAAAAAATTATTTCTTCTCTTAGCTTGGATTTGGCTCCATAAAAAATAARTTAAGATTAAGTAATTTCCTGATATTTACCTTCTTATATTCCCATCTTTCTTTAACAAACACCCTCTCAAAACTGCTAATTCTGTGAATGTAGCAATCAGTGATGACTTGGAGRATCTGTCCTCAGTTACTACTTCTTCTAAGCAGACAGAATACTACTTAACTACAATACTACCTAGACCACAATGTATTCAGGTTGTTGCTATTTTTTACGATGAAATTATTTAATATCAAGTTATATATGAAGAAACAATTAACTACCATTTGGACTAAAACATGAGGGAAAGCTGAAAACTATGCCCCTACAATTTAATGCTAAAGTAACTCATCAAGAGGAATCAGGCACAGATTTCAGCCATCATCAGATGAATCCTGAAAATGGAATAATTTTCTAGAACTCAGGTGAGTTCATTAACTCTTGTACCATAGAGTCTTTACTCCTATTTTTTTTTCCTGAGTTATGCCATTGCATGCCTCATGAATCATCTGAGAGCAAAGAAAAGACAGCATGCACTGTCTCCTACTATATTCTGTAAAGGCTGTAATGCTTAGTAGATAAAAGCCCTCTCTTCCATCTTTCCACTTCAGGTACCTTTTCTGTATTTCTCCCTGATTAATATGCTACACTGAAAACTCAGGGGTTTTTGGTTTGGTTTTGTGGTTTTTGTTTTTTTTTTCAGGTGCCACACATAGATCTCGCACCCTCTCTGCTGTATAGGGGGAACTGGCTTGGCTAGCTAACTTGACACTAATGGACAGAGGGACACCTAATGAACTCCTTTAGGGGAGCAGGTAGACCACAATGGTGTCAARACACTATTGTGATGAAATAGGTTAAATTTCACATTTAGGTTGATGACTCTGAAATATCTCCTTAGTCCTGGAATCTGTCCTACCACCAAGAAATAACATTCCTGATGACAYGCTGTTAATGCACAATGGAAAATTTGATCAACTGCCTCCTTCACACTGCTTTGGAAAAGACTTTCTGCTTTGGAAAGCACTGGGTAAGCAATTTTTCTTTCCTGATGTATGAAGCATGACTCAAAATGAAAATCCAGTCCTTCCTTTAAAATACTTCAGCCTATGATATTTCTTTTTTTAYTTACAGACTCTCCTCTTATTTATACCTGTACTTCACTGGCGAAATTGCTACGGATTTATACTCTTGTAAAGACCTAAGCATAGCACTAAGTTCTCATTATAACTATTTTACCCACTGACATATAAAATATTACCATGATGTTCTGGTCTTGAATTTACCATGAAATCAGATCAGCAGGGAAGGAGCTGAAGGAAGRATTGCTTTTATGCACAAGTCCCCTAACTCTACTAGTACCTTATCCAAAAAGGTCTACTTTTACTGCAATAAATGGCAATAGTGCAGTGTTTCCTTGATATCCTGTATCTTTGGGACTTTTACCTCATTGCTAGCTGTAACCTTTCTAAATAAGTTGTGGGAAATTAAGATAGGTACCAGAAGAACGAAAAGCACAGAAAGCTAGCAGAAACCTCCCACCTCTGCCCAGGCACAACTGCATTCAGAGGCAACTATTCTGGCAGTATTCTGGCCAACTCATCATGGTGAAACAAACAGGGATTTTTGTCTGAGAACTTCCAAATCACAGTAACAACATTCCATGGGTAACTCTTATAATATGATTTTGTAGCAAAGTAWGGCATTGGCCATTCATATGGGTCTATCATCTGGTCTATTCAGAGTAACAGAATTTTGGTGGCGGAACAGTAAATGTCATTGATGTTGCCTAGAAAAATATGAAATGCATTACCACAATACATAACAAGGGACTGAACTGGTCTAAAACCAGGAAGCAGCTTGGAAAATATATAGAATCCAAATAGGGATGCATTTTTTTTTCTGATAAGGACTTTTACTTATATTGTAGCACAAACCAATATCCAACACTCTTCATTTATGGACATTTTTAAAAACTGGACCTGAAAATGGGGTTGAGTTTTCTTAATGATTCCACTTACGGCTATTCAGCTAAACTTAGATGGAACAGGTTTGCAATCCAAAAATGCATTATTATCTAAATAAAAATGTTTAAGGAAATTTCCTTGGAGGATAAAAGAATTCTAAAATGTCAAAATGTCTTGTTTTGTTATTTTTGGGAAAATGCATTTTAGCACTACAATTTAGAACAAAACATTCAAGTTCTTCACAAGGAGAATTATGTTCTCCATAGAGCTCAATTTCTGGACCGCATTGAGGCATAATCATCATATCATGTGAAACAAGTTTAATTTATGAAAAACTCCCAATAACAAAATAATAATAAAACCCATAAGAATCTTAGGAAAGCTTTAGGATAATTAGAAAACTCAAGGAAACATTGCCCACAGCAATATCAATTGAATCTAACTAGAAAATTAAATCATTATAACAGCCAAAGAAATGGCAGATATTTAAATGTTTGAAATCACATTATTGTAGGAAAAGATTTGAAAACTCACTTAAAAGCCTATAATGTTGCCAATCCTGTTATTTTAATATTTATCCTCAGAATAAGAAAGTTTCCTTTTTGTCAGAATGAAAATCCCTTTAGTCCAGATCACATATTGGTCAGTAATTGATGGTAGAGGAATATTTTAAGATAGCTTTTCTAACACAGCCTTTCCTATGGCATTCCTTCCAGTACACCACTTACAGCATAATCACTTACAGAGACAGAGTCTGAAATTTGACCATCAATTGCAAAAAATGTTGGTAGATCTACCTTCTGTAAATATATATAATTATTTGGGCACTCACTTACAGTGCAGGCTGCTACAGCATCCTGTGGCAATGAATGCAAAGCTTTGACAATATATTTTAATTAACTAGTCTGACTGTTCTGATCCAGTTCTGAGACTATTTCATCTTGATCCAAAATGCTTCAGCTGTTAGAATTTGGCTTTGATATATTATTGTTAAGAGTTCATTAAAACAAATATACTTACTAGGTCTTTATTTGGGATTATCTTTAGTTGTAACCCAAAAGGCTTTACAGAAAACAGTTAATGTAAGATCACTTCTAATGAAAACAAGAAGAGCAGGAAAATGTAGTCTTGATTTCAGTTTCAAATCCCACCATGTGGAAGCAGTCACTAGATCACTGGATCTTTATGATTTTATGAGTAATGGAGCTCATATGTATCCCCTTTGGCTTAGCCTAAAACCAAAATAAGCAGCAGACTTTATTATGATTATTCCAATATAGTCATCTTTACTTCAAACACACCTACATAAGAGAGAGAAAAAGAAAAAGGAAGATCTCAGTCTATATTCAGACTGCACAGGGGAAAAAGTCAGACTCCATGACCTCTAGAGGTACAGAAACATTAGAAAATGTCCACCCAAATTTGTTAATCTTTCATTCTGGAGAAGAAGCTACAAGGAATTCTCCAGAAAAATTATTTTCCTTGGGAAAACATCGATTTGTCAAACTCAAATCTTTCCATGGAAATACTACATCAGTTTTGATAAAGATGAAGTTTCTAATCAAGAAATTTCCTGGAAATTACAGCTTGCTGAGGGTGTGGGAGAATTACCTTTGAATCCCAGCTTGAATTGATCAGAAAAATTTTGAATTTTCCAGTCTTCTGGAATTCAGAAAGTCATACAATTTTCATTATTCTAGAGAGGAAAAAGAGAGGATGGATAAAAATATATATTCTCTCTTCAACTTGGAAATACTTAGGTTTATCTCAGTGTGGGCAGATTATTTTTCAGTCTTCAAATTTTTAAAAAGCTTTTTTTTTTTAACAAGAGAGCATGTAGCATTGCCCAGGGTTGAGAATAACTAATTAAAGTGAGGAAAAAGACTTACATGATTTCATAATCAGCAAGCCAAGCTCTCTCTGGCTATGAGGGCATATTTTGGGAAACCTGTCCACCCAGCTGTTTGTCTCCTAAACCACCACACCATATCATTGTATACATTGAAGCATTGGGAAAATTCAAGCTACCAGTCTTGATTTTCCAAAAAAAAAAAAAAAAAAAAGACATTTGCACAGCTTCTTTCAAATATGATCCTATTAAGTCCTATTGCCAGCACCAACTAGTGCTGACATTGGCCCTGTAATTGGCAGCATTCACAACTCTTGTCTATGCACCCAAACTGGTACACAGAGGTGAAAGGTGCTATTGAAAACAGTTCAGGGAACCAACTATTGTCGGTCGAGCTCTGGCCACCAGGCTTTGGAGGACCGGTGGGCAAACAGGTAAATGAGATGGACTCAAGCAGTGAGGTTACTTGAGGATCTGTTCTTTAATATCTCTGAAAGAATTTGGCACAGCAAAAATATAAGAATTTGGATTATATCAATTCTGCCTATTTGTAGCCAAGGCATAAAATTCTGGGGGAAAAAAAAAAAGTGTTTTTCAGAAAAGGAATTGAAGCTGAATTTATTCTGATACCAGGCTATTATGCAGCAGAAAGGACGCTTAAATTTCTTTTTATCCTACTGACTTTGAGAAAATAGTCTTCAGTCACCACCCTACCTGCCCATTCAGCCATGCACTATCCAAGTAGCACTGGAGGTGATAATTCATTTCAGTTGTAACTCATTTCCACTCTTTTTCATAAAGGCTGTGGGAGGAGGGGAACTGGAAACTTGGTGATGGGGACTGTAAGAAAGACCTAAGAACAATAATTCTTCTGAGTGGGRAGGTAGGTGAGTGGGAGAACATGAAACATTGCAGTGGGAAAGACAGAGAATTGAGGGACAGCTAAGATTACTGTGGTGCAAATGGAACAAGATATGCACCCGCAGCAAAATAAGGATCATTTGTAAAGATTCATGSAATAGCTTGCTGCATTAGTGGTGGTTTGCAGAGGAGATGGAACATTTGGTCTGAGTTTGGAATGGACATGTGAATTGAGAGCAAATGGAGTTTACAGCCCAGAGAAGCAATATCCTCAGAGCATCCCCACAAATTTTATTACAGACATCTTTGAAACAGGAGACACAGGAAAACTGTCTCCTTGGCTTCAACTATCTCAAGATACATTCTTCTACTTTCCATCTAGCTCATCAGTTTTGCAGAAATAATATCAAGCTAAAAAGCCTTTGCATTTGCCATTTCCATCTCCTTCTATGCAGAATGAGATTGCAAGAGATGCTCAATGCCATTAAAGTTAACACCTTCTAAATATTTTATTTCTTTTTTATAGGTCAATATGCAATAATTGGCAAAAGAACTCCATTTCGAAATTCAGAGCAGCAAACTAAAACATCCAATATCTTTCCATCTGATGCTCTGAGTATTTTCACACTCCAGGGTGTAAAAACATTTGTTCTTAATTCACAGAGCCATACCAAATCCTTGCCAAATTATGCAAAGAAATGTCAGATTTAATGGTTCAAGTGTCTTACTCCTTATAGGACTTGGACAAATAAAACCAATACATTGTAAAAGCAGGTAGTGAAGCTACTGCCAAAAGTCATCACAAAAGATGTTTTTAATAGAATTTAGTCCTATACATACTGCCTTTCCCAGACTCAAGTCTCTTTAGATTTTTAATTTAATCTGCAGTACACCTGTAAAATGCAACCAATAAATACTGCCCTCATATTACAGATAAAAAGACATTCATCTCCCAGAGCCTTAAGCTTGAATTCAGCAATGTATTAAGTCAGTGGTTTGATTTTAAGTGTATGACAGACCTCTCCAGATTTTGTGTTTTARTATCTTACCGAATTCAGGCCCCAGGACTTTTTCTTGCACTCATAGTAAAAAGCCTGCTGTGCTAGGAATGAAGTGTAAGTCCCCTCACCTGTTCACAAATGGGTCTGTGGAGATACTTGATGTTCAATTCATCAGCTAAAAAGGACAAAACAACAAACAAAATTAATTTTGCTGCGTCATTTGCCTTTTCTCTTCAAGTTCCTGAAAAAAAAAAGCCCCTAAAAACACTGGAGATCTGAGTCAAGGCAGGAATATGAATTCCAACCACACAACAGTGGCCCAAAAAACTATTGAGTCTTTGAGTCTATGGAATCTACTGAGTGCCCTCAGGTGCAAAGTTTTAATCCTGCTTCACTGTAAACTGTCCCACTTTGTACAAAAAAATCTTCAGACTTCCCTCAACAATCCAAGTGATTTATTTGTTTAACACTTTGGACAAAGCACCTCTGCCTCTCCAGCCTGAATGACCAGCTAATCATTGACAGATGGATCATCTTGAAACTCTTCTCATCATTAAATCAGAGTGGCAAATGAACTGTTGCTGAGTGCACAAGAAACTGCTGAAAACACTATTTTGGTTCTTCTCCTCATAATTTTATTTTATGTTCCCCTTTTTGTTCTTTTTGACACTACAAGGTGATTGCTGTGGGCTACATAAAGTTAAGCAGATTATTTTAATTAAATGGAAATAAACAGCAAAATAAAAAAAAAAAAAAGACAGATAAAACTCCTCCCTAAATCAGAAGAGGCAGCCTCCAACTTAACTTTTAGCCCAAGCAATCTGAAATGATCACAGAAATATAGATCTGCCTTGAAGCTCCTAACTAGARTTGTGAAAATTCTCACTTGGACTCTTTCTCTCTCTCTTTTTTTATTTTTTTTCTTTTTGAACAGCCTTACAAGTATGTGATCTGAATTCTGCCATCAGAAAAAGCATTTCAAAGCAAGACTGTACTGCTCATTAAGTGAATATCACCAGCTTTCAACCATTTCACAGTCTTGCTTCTCAACTTATAGTCATTTGTGTTGGCAGAGAAACTTTTTGCAAAATTTGATATGCAATAAAAGTTAAAATAAGGATATTTTTCAGTTTCTACTTGAGTGTGTCAGGAAACCGGGACTGAAAGATTTAYAGCTTTGGGTACAAAAACTAGTTAAGAATTAAACAAGAAGGCAATCTTTCTCCCCGGGAAAAAAACTCTAGTGTTCCAGTCAATAGGGTTTTTTCCATATACTTCTACAAGAAGAAAATGATCAGATTTCAAGATGTAAACAGAAAGGAGGGAAAACTCAGTGATCCAACTAACTTTTTGCTTATAATGAGAAGGGAGGCACCTCCTAAAGTTGTAGCAACTTGTTTGCTTTGATTAAGGAAGGGGCAGAACCTCTGCCTGACATSAGCACAACAGAGTCTTTCACAGCCCTTCTTTGAACAATTGTCCCATGTAATGGAGAGGACTGCTGAGAGGGACTGCAGCAGAAGTGTATGGAGGGAAAGACTCTTGCTGTAGCCATTATTTCTAAGCATTCGTTCAAATGCATTGTCCAGCTGATGAGAATGTCTTGATGGTCAGAAGACGRTGTGGGGATATTCACATGTGCAACTTATTGTCATGGATTAGGAGCAAACATTTCTGGCTGCTACGTCACATGGTAGACAGCTGAAAAACCTGTGCAAAATCGCTTTTCAATATACCCATTTATCACAGACAGCCCAGAACTACTCCTATTTTATTAGAGGTGACCCCAACATAATTTCTCCTTCTAAAACAGAAAGACTACTGCAGCTACACACTCTGATCCTCTGGCTAAATTGGACCACAAAATAAATTGGCATCTGTATAGATTTAACCTCAACTGCTTTACGAAAACATTTCAGTACTTCTGAACTAATTTAGGGGTTCCTTAATCTATGACAGTCACTAAAGTTCACAGGTGAATATSTCCAGGCAATTACTCCTAATGACAATTTTTCAAATCAGGATCAAACCTTGCATTGTCCTTCATTCTCCATCKCATGAGGTAAACAAAAACCTTTTTTTATGTAGGGCATCAGGCAATTCATGTCATGGTATATTACTATAGCAGCTTTTCTTTCTGATTGTTTTAATACAGGCCATGCTTTTTTTTCCTCTTACTTGCAAGTGCTCAGAATGCTATTGATTACATTGATAAAGTTCTGCCTTTCCAAACAGACAGCACTTTTTATTCTTTAACCCTTCTCTACCCTCCTGTCYTCAGCTCTGTACTAAGTAGCTCGGCACTACAGTATGACACTGGCTTCTCTTCTCAAAAGAGAGAAAGAAAGAGAGAGAGGAAAGTACTTTTCACTAAAATAATAGCTCCCCTTTTGGCAACAAACAAAGGAGAGAAAAAATACAACCAGTGAAACTGAACTCTTAAAAAGTGCTTTTTTTGCTGTTTGATGACACAGGCATAAAGCCAAAATTCACCCATTGTACTTCATGCTCAAAATTTCTTCACACAGCTCTAAATTGCTGACAGATCTTTAGCTACAGCCCTGCTACCGGGCGCCGTTATAATAGTTCACCATACCATTATGATGTGTCAATGTTTATGACCTGTATCCCAAAGCTGGAAGACACTCAAATCTGTTGACTGCCTCTAAATCACTTTTTTGGAAGAGACCTAAAGCACTAAGATTGTAACTAGAATTGCAATTGCTCAACTGGCCTCATCTAATCTTTTTTTTCATTGAAAACAAAAAAGAAGGTTATGGAATCTTAAAGCCCATGYGGAACAAAACACAGGAAAATACTTATTGTTCTCATATAGGGGAACACATAAAATACCCACAGCTGTATGAAGGCCCAGAGGGTTTTTTTATCGGTATGTGGATGAATTTTTTTATTGCTACTGAATAAAGTGTTCTTGACATAAGTATTTGACCTCTGACACAAGCAAAATCCCCTCTTGGTGGCCATTAGAATATAAATCCCACTTCACATCTTCTTACTTTAAATGATGCATTATCTACTGTTTTTGTTTGTTTGTTTGTTGTTTTTATTTTTAGTGGAAATAAAATGAGTGAAAAAAAGCATAAGATGTCTAATCATCTAGGGATGTGCCAGAGTTGATTGAAGTGATTTCACTKACCTTAGCATTGAAGACCTCGATGGGCTGCTGGGCAGAGTAATCTGCTTCACAARCATGAAAGAAAACAAAAAAGAGAAAAAGAAAAAAGAGGAAGAGAAGAAAAATAGAATGAGCAGTTACTAAATGTCTGCTTAGGTCTTACAGGTCTTCAATTAAAAAGGTAGAGTAACACCAGTTTCTGTCCTTAAGACCATACAGCCTCATAAGACTTCTTTCTTTCATCAGCCCAAGTAACTAGCTATCTATTTACAGAGAGCCAAACACTACTAAGTCCATTTTGAAGGAAAGATCCACCACTTATTACTTCTAACGCAATTGCCCTTCAGAAATGTTAGTGGTCTCATTAAGCTCCAGTTGACTGATATGTTAAAGTTAGTCTTTCTTTTAGGGAAAGACTAGCTTCCTAGGGGAAGACTCTATTGATTTGTAGCTTGGCTTCTTAGTTCAATTCAGCTCTGCTTCTGAGCAATTTAATTAAATCAGGCAGCAGATCAGATTAGAAGATATCTGACCTACTTTCTCTGTGCATGTTTTTCAAGAAAATTTCCTGACTATGCTGACTCAGCAAAAAACTAAGTCATGTTTTCTGGATTTATTTCTGGTGTCTCCGTGTCTTCTCCACCACACTTCTGGTTTTCTGACCTATTCTGTTCTTAGACATGATCTCCTTTAAGACATTCTTCATGATCCTCCACCTTCCTGGGATGTCCTGTTTTGTGACCAGGTAAGCAAAAACACAAGAAAAACAGAGGTTTTCTGGCAAAAAGTGTTATTAGATGTTTGGTCTAAGCAGTTCTAATAACTTCGGAGATTTTGGTCTCATTTTCCAACTATAACAGTTGTTAAGGTACATCCCTCTGAATTATTTCGACAATAAATCACTTGGTCCATCTCCCCAGCACCGCCAGCAGCTGTAAGGATCCCCCAGTCTATTTGTGAGAGGCTCCCTCTGGACAGCAGAAAACACGTGGAGCACTGAACTACTGCTGGGACACCTCCTTTTTCAAAGCTGACATTGTTTTAAGTGCTAAATTATACATAAAGCCCAGAGTGTAATACAGACAAGGGGCAATAGGTAGGATGCTTGTCTTTCTGCTGCCTCTCTCTTGAACAACAGTTGGGGCTGCCCACAGCACTTTTTTGGAAACTGCTTACAGTAACAAGGCTTTAAAATAGCTGCACTGCATCAGATCTCCAGCTTCTCAGTGAGATATTTGAAAAGGTGGTGAAAACTGTTTCCTGCTACACCACTCACTCCTTCACCAGGATCCTCCCCTTAGATGTGATTATGTCAGGGCCAGAGGAAAGATGGAAGCATTTACCTCTCACAAGCCTCCTCCAGAGGTGAAGAACTAAAGCCAAAGTGTCCTTATGAGGATCTCCTTCTCTTCTGCCAAAGTCTTCTTCTAGTAACTGGTACAAAATGGCTAGACCTAGCTACACAATCTTAGGAATCATCCAAGGAAAAGACAAATGGGGGGAAAATTATACTGCTACGCAACCTCAAAAGATATGCTCTATCTAGTTATGTACTGCTTTTACATCAGAAGAAAGATGAGATGCAGAAAAAGAAGTGGAAAGAATGGGCACCAGTTAGAAGAAAAATGCGGGAGCCTCTAGATCAGCTACAGTTGGCAAATATCTGATGGTCAATTGATGGAGGTGGTGTTGCAGAYCGTGACAAACGGTTTCCTGCAGTAGCCCAGTGTGAGCCTGAGATACTCACCTCAGGAAGATTTTAGGTATAAGGAATCTTACTTTTGATGCATGAAGGTTAAAACTCGCTTATTCTGCTACACTTATACAGTGACTGCAAAATGAAAATGTTTTACTTGGAAATGACATATTTTAGCCCATTCTACAAATACAGGGCAGACGATCTGATAAACACTACATTAAAACAATTAAAAAAAAAAAAAAGGAGAATGAAGAGGAAGTAGAGGAAAGAATCTGAGCAAGTTGTACCTGATCCAAAAAGAAACAGCCATTTCGAAGGGATTTCTAACTTTAGYGGAGGGCACCACAGGCTTCTAAAATAGCTGTGGGGACATATATGAAGAACAATACGCCATGTCATGGCTGGCTGGTGAGAACAAGACAGAGGAGGTCTTGCAATAGAGCAAGTGACGAAGATGGATTGTTTTGAGTGATGTTTAAATTTGGGTTATTATGGAGCTGTGGTTGACAATGTTGCAAGCTGCTCACCTCCCAGCGAGATAGGCATGTGGGCCATTCTTTGATTTCATAAATCATCCAAGAACATACCCGGAGCATTGACCTTTTATGGGGAGGGAGCCCAGGGCATTCAGCATAATTTAACACTGGCATGTCGGATGGTGTCCAGCACAGTTTAACACTCCTTAACCTCTGCCTCATTAGACATCTGTCCTGTCATTTATCTTTCTGTTTATTTTCGAAGTGATATATTATTGGTAATAACTAAGGAATGGGCACTGATGTTACTTTCCATAGAGCTGCCATTAGTCAGCTGGAAGTCAGGCCAGCATTACTCTGAAACTGGTACACAAAGCAGCTTTTAAAAGATTTCATATACTTTCTTTGCCAAACAATTTCCTCCTGGCATGGGCAGCTAGCACCCTTATGGTCTTTTACTTATTTTTATCCTTTCCAGACCAGATTTTAAGAGGTTTTAATACCAGCAAGTATTATTACTGTTGATAATAATACCTAAATTATTCTTTTTGTGGCAGAAATTTCATCCTGTCTGTGATGATCACAGCTAAATAAAAATTCAGGAGGGAAATGCAGGTTCTTCTATTCCAACCACCTACACATGCATACAGAGACAGATAGACATACGCACATACACATACACATTCCTCTTTCCTTCACTTAGGTCATTGTCATTATGGCAGATATTAAAACTTCTTTCCAAATATTAATATTTTAGCATGTCTACATATGATTGAATATTGATGGTTTAATTTATGTTGCCTTTCTCTATCAGACAGTAACCACTTTTCAATTATTTAGTATCAAGAGATACTTTTGGAAAGGGAAAGACAGCAAAGAAATTATGGAGCCATTTTGAGGGGAAAAAGAAATATTACACATTTTTTCTACGTTGCATAACATATGYACTGTGATATTGGATAGGAAGTAAGGAAGCAAATTCCTATTAAGTTTCTTCTACGGTACATATGGCACTAAGTATGAATTTGGAATTCTAGCTGGATTATAAAGAAGATACAACTCCAAAAGGACCCATAAATTAAAAAAAGGAATTCCATATTTGTTTATATCTGGATATTTGTGAGTCAGCTCTATAATAGATATAACACCTTGAGAAAATATCATGTTCATGTTGATCATGTTTTCTTTAACTAACTAGCAATATTTTGCTTTTAAATCTATCATCACATGAAAGATATTGAAATTTTGAGTAATAACAAACAGTTTTATACCAGTATTACTACCACTGAGAAACAGATTGAAGTAGTTAAGGAATCTACTGGCTGACCCAAAACGTCCTTTAYTTGCACACACACTCACACAAAACTTTCATCAAAACAAGTCTTAAGCAATAYCAAACACCCTGAGAAACTGCAAGAGTTAGGCACCCCTGAAGTTTGGGTTAAGGTGCTCAGAAAGTGAGAAGTGATGGGAAGCCAGACTGTCGCTGGCTGGATTTCACTCAGCCAGGCAGGCGTTGCAGAAGAGGAGCTCTCTGGGTGGGAGAGAGGGAGGGAGTCCTCAGGGGTACCAGAAGCTTTGCTTTCCAGATGTACTTTATTTACAAAGTCCCTAATCCTTTTAAAACTACCTACGTCCCACACAGATTTGGCATTACTTTACTGCTTAATTAATACCATCATCTCAGTTGTTGTCTAACACTGTGGTTAGAGAAAAAAATTACCTCTCCCCACATGCATGTACTGCCAGATCTAACATGACACCGTAAAAGTGATTTTGATATCATAAACACAACGTCTGYTCTTTGACTGCTTTGGTTCATGGCCTGCAACTGGGCATTTAGTTGTACATTTTTGAAAATCAGGATCACATAACCAGAGTTTAAAAGTTCGAGGGCTACTGTGAGTTCCTAGGCTCAATAGTTAACTCTTTGGTGACTTCCTCAGTAAGCAAAGACATGAGGATATCAGTCAGTCATGGGATGACTATGGACCAGGAGATGCATTCACCAAAAAGGTAGCATGATCTAAGAATAAATTCAGCAAATTTTTTTTCTAGGAATATTAAAGCCACCAACACAAAGTTCACAAGAAACCCTATGCTGGTCACCCACATTCAGGAAAAATGAACTCATACCATAACAGGTGCAGAAATGGCTTCTAGGATGAGCCAAGCAACAGAGAGTTTATTTTACAAGAGGAAATTAAAAGAGAATGGCTTATTTAGCCAAACAGATCCAAGCCTGAGAGAGGATACAATCACTCTCTGTAAATACAGCTGGAGAGTAAACACCAGAAAAGGAAAAGAGCTTTCTAAGCTTAAAGACAATGAGTTGGCGTAAGAACAAACAGATATAACACAKCCATTAAGAAATTCAGCCTGGAAATTAGGTGTAGGTTTCCAATGCTCAGAAAGGCAAATTTCTGGAACTACCTTCCTACAGAAGTAGTGGGAACGGATCATGCCACTAGTTTATGGTGGATTAGGAAAAATCCTGAAGAACAGAACTGCCAATGAGAGGCCATGCACGAGCAGAGGGTAGGTGCCCTCCTCCGCAGCTTGTGCATGGCCTCTCCCTTGGCTGTCCAGGTCATGACCCAGCCAGGAGCACACGTCCAGCTCAGGTCTCCATCTTTCCTTCCTTTGGAAATCACGGCAAGATAGAGACAATGAAGGAAAGGGTGCACACATCAATGTTGGCCAATGTGGGAGTCAGGAAGCAGTCCCTGGTGCCCAGATACTAGACTAAACAGCCCTACAAGCCTCTTTCAATCCTGAAAGATAATTCGTATGAATTAAAAATCTAAGGAAAACAAGGCAAGCTGTGCTCTTCTAGTGTCAGCAAGGAGGAGTAAGTCTGACACACATCCTGCTTTATTTCTATCTGCTAGGGAGAGAGGACGTTTCAAAGAGCTCTGTCCACGCTAAGAGGGCATGCACTGCCCAGGCCACGACTGCTTGGGGAAATGCACCCTGACTGCACATCTGCAAGGTGGGATGCCCAGGAGACCCATGGCCCCAGTGGGGTGGGGAGGATCTGCAGAGTTGCTGTCGAAATCCTCCCACCAGGCAAACCTCCAGGGTTTGATCAACCAGTAACCCCTGTAAATGGAGCCTCACAAAGTCAGTTTTTGTTCAGTACACAAATTGAACTCTGTATTCACTGTCTAATCCTACTTAAGAACAGCATTTAAATGTTTGTGTGTTTGTCCTAATTAAGTGCCAAAATTCTGAGCTTTCTCCAGAGCTAAGGGGGATTCAACTCATCTCAACCTTGATGCAAATCTGATGACTTCAGTTAAGCTACACAAGTTAAATTTGGCCAAGTGTTTTTTTTCCATTAGCAATAAAATTTAAAGCTTTATTTTGAATGTACATAATTGATAATATTGTCAACAAAATTAATCATTTATCCAACATCACCCTATAATGAAAAGCAACTATGTTAATATAACACAGGCCATAAACAAAATATTGTTTAATTCTGTGTTGCTAGTTAAATTTGAAAGCTTTTAATTTTTGTACATTGCAGTATAAAATGGAGTATGTAGAATATTCTAAATCTATAAATGCATCTAAAAAGTTGAAACAAAAGAAAGAATTTTCAGTTTTTATAGTCTTCTGTTATTATTTAAAGTCCCAGACAAGGTTATGTTAACATACACAAAATAGATTATGCTTAGCAAGAAATTTAAAGATCAGAATTCCTGTAAACATGAGTGTACCATTTGGGCATAATAAACTCAACTCGCCTTTCCATGTTAATGATATTCTGGGTAAATGCCTGCAGAGCACTTACTTTGGAGAGAATTKTATAAAAAGTAGGAGATTTTATTCAGATTGTCCCTAGACAGAAAAATACATTTGCTAATACAAAGTCAACCCCCCAAGCTCATTCTACACAACAGCAAACCTGAGCAAAACCTCTGTTAAGGACACCCACTTGGGGTGAATTTTAACTCACAGCTGTGCTGATTTCATCGGTCCTATATATTGCAGAAAAAAAAGGGGGATTCTATTTCACCTCATAATAGTGATCTTTTTATTATCTCCCAGCMAGCTCAGATAGGAATCTGGGTTGGTGGAAGGTCTGTTCTCTCCTCAGGAGATTAAAGCTCTCGGTTGCAGTCTGGTCCGTTCTCTCAGCAGGCTGGAGCGGTTAGTGACGGATGCACAGGCCCACGGAACACACACGTGGTGTTAATCTACTTGGATTCTCGGCTTCCTGGACGGATTTTGAAATGTAGCGCAGGCATTCGTATCACCACCCTGCAAAATGTTCCTTTGTAACGTGCACGTGAAAAAATACTTAAGACAGGTCCTAGAAAGCGAATTCTTTTAGCCCTAAAAATAGACCTGTAACCTGAAGATGCAGAGACTGCTCCGTGCAGAGCCGAATCCAGCTCCTACCTGGCTGGCAGAGACTGCCCAGCAAGCCGTGCGTGCTCACACCGTGCTGGGGGATGACCACGCATCTGACCTGGCGATTCCCTCCGTGCCCCTGGAAGATCCCACTCCGCTTGCTTTTCTTTTTTTTAAATTATTCTTTTTCCTGWCTCATATTGTTATTAATTCATGGTATATCATCACATATAAGTAACTCCAGAAATATTCCTATTCGGATGTAGACAAGCCCTGGAACAGACTTGCCCTGTGAGACCATCACCCTATGGTACCACCTAAACCTGCTCCAGACCTGCTCCAAACCTGCTTGAGAAATGGCAGGACAATAAAAGTGAGCAGCAGCAGCAGCACAAAGGGCCCTCCTGTTAATGTCCATACAAAAGCAAAAGAGGTGAATACGGATCAGATGTCATGAGTTCCTTTAAACTCACCTCTGAAATTTATTCATCACCTCGGGTTCATTCTAAGTGATACTACTTACACAGCAATTTTTCTCTACCATCACCTCACATCCATTTCCCTCCTTATAGGACAACTCTTCTAGCTCTGAGGGACCATTGCAAAAACGTTTTTAAACATTTTCTTGTTCTTGTTTTGTGATGAATATAGGGCTGATAAATTTTTATCATTCATAGTAAGTTCATGCAGTCTTTGAATATTTATCCGCCGTTTTTGGCAGACCAAGTAAACCTGATGTTTCAACTGTTATAATCTAATATACATCTTGCATAGCTTCATTTCTGTTGGAATTTAGCTTTAGTTCAGCATCAGTGGAATAGAAATTTTGGAAATACATAAATTTTCAAAGAAATTTGGAATTTATTGGATTCCCCATTGATTACCAAGTAAGTCAAGTTCCCAGATGCCTCAATTATTTTTTGATACTGGACTTTAGAATCAAAGTCTACTTCTAATTACAAAAGCTCTTCCTTCAAGTTTGACGGTATGAAGTGATATCATCTGATGCTGTCCCAAGTTGTCCACTGTCTGCCTAGATTATCATCTTTATTACTGCACAAAACTTTTGAAAATTCAGACTCTGAAGGACTCCATTATTTTGTCTCCAATGTCGTCTGTTTCTTCAGGTAGCGTATTATATAAATCTCCGACATTTAGTTAAATGACATATATATATATATATAAATTTTAATGAATTTAAATTTTAATTTTTATTATAAATTGTAAATAGACCTAGATGTATGTTCAGTATCATAACATTCCTCATTCCACCAACCCCATTATATTACAGGTAGATATTTTCACCATGGTACCGAAAGATCCTGCTTTTCCATAAACAAAAAGAAATCTCCTGCCACTCTTGTATAATCAGAAACACTACAGCCTTTTCTGTTGCACACAATATGGTACTGCTCCTTCCGAAATCTTTCGACTTCCTGACAGAGTTAAAAGCATGGAGCCAGATAACCCCCTCCCACCACTCAAACTAAAGGCAGTTGAGCATAGCTAAAAGAGCAGAGCCTGCCAATTGTTTCTTCTTAGCACAACTTTGCTAAGAAATGTACATATCATACATAAAAAAAAATCACATAGTGAAAACATCAAACCAAATGCCACATGTTCAGACAGCATTTCAGTTATACAAAAAGTCTTGTACATTTAAGTGGCAGGATAGTGGTTTACAAAAAAGTAGGGCTGTATGGTGAAGATATTAAAGCACTGAATTACAGGTCAATGTCTGAGGGAGCAGATATTCATATAGCCAAGAAACTGTGCTTTCAGTTGAGGTTTGGAATAAGGGGAGAGTCAGTGAAGCAGAGATACAAGAAGGCTGTTTTGGATGGCAGGAGCTTAAGAGAAGGTGATTCTCAAACCAGTGGTGTTTGGAAAGAGCAAAGAAATCAAGATGCAGCCAACCTAAAAGAGCAACAGCAACAGCAGGGAGATAAAGGTAGGAAGGGGTTTCTGAGGAAGGATGGATGAAATCCAGTGAGGGCTTTCAAAATAACACAGAAAAAAATATATCACTGTTGTAAACATGCTGAAGTGCTTAAAAGAAAAAAAMCAGTCCATATTCAAATCATCTCTTCGTTGCTACTTGCCTTGCAGTAACAGAGGTCACTCATACACTGTTTCCAACACAGGGCACCGTTCCACACTATAAAATCCAATTTCTGCAATATTGGATGAAAGATTATTTTTGGAAACATAAACTGGGAAATCATTGAGGTTCTTTGCATGCTGATTTACCAGCTTTTCCAAAGAGCAATATAAGAAGCGTTTATGAGTTCCTATCAAATATGGCTTCATTTATTTGTCAGAAAGTTCACGGAGAGTGCAGGAAGTGGGCTACTCCATTGCTTATCCCAAGACTGGGGGCCGGGAGGGAAGTCTGTCCTTGGTCCTCAGTTCCTTCTGCAGTAGCTGCTCTTCTGTAGAGGGAGGGAGAGAAAGAAAGAAAGAGAGTAAAAAGAGAGAGGTCAGAGAAAAAGAGAAGAAGAGAGAGGAAAAAGAGAGAAAAAGGAGAGAAAGGGAAGGAAGGAAGAAAAAAAAACCAAGAAAAAAAAGAGAAAGTAAGAATTGAAACAGAAATTGGCATTGCTATATAAACACATTGCACTCGGACAAGCCTTCCTCATTAGCTTTCAGACATTAGAAGAATCTATGTTCCTTGTTAAACGAATAAATTTTGGCAAACTACCATTGTGACAGAATGGGATATATCTGTGTCAAATTATGAACCCTGGGTTGCATTARGAGTTCAGACAAGCCAGGACATGCCCAATTACAACCTATTACACTGAATTTGTATGGCTGCAGGGCCCAAAAAGCCGTTTCGCACCTCGGTGAAAGGGTAGCCCCTATAGCGCCTGCATCCCCATGCTTTGGCCATGTCTGGAGGAGCGAGTGCCCAGGGACACAAGCCACTGCTGCCCATAGGCTGTGCAAGGCAGAGGGGAGCCAGCTCCCATGTGGGAGCCACGTCGGATACGATCCCGCAGCCGATTGCAGGCAGATGTGAGCTCCCCTCGGCAGCACGCAGAGCTCGCAGGCAGACGTGCAGCCCTGCTTACTGTGGCACGCAGTCATCTGTGAGGGAAACGGAAAACAGGAAAACACAACAGCGCTTCAGGACCTTGCTCTCCTCGTAAAGTTTGAGGTTTGGGTCTCTCACCGTCTGGGCAATTTGTTCTGACAGGGCTTCTTAGTTTGGACTCAGTGCTTTCCTCACTGCTGCTTTGCTGGCTCCAGACCTTGCAGGCTCCAAGCGCTGCCTGCAAGAGCCAGGCACAGATACGCTGGTGCAGCACCACGCCTGAACTTCTCACAAGATCCAGAACAGAAGGGGCTTGGGCACGACCTGCTTGAAAAGCCTGGTGGGAGCCTGCAGATCTCTGTGCCTCTGCGTTTGCTCYGAAATGCCCACATTGGTCATGCAGCAGGAGCCTTTCTGGGAAACTACACTGGATTCTGGTCATTCCTTGGACACTGGCACCACCGGTTTTAAGGATTCATAGAGGAGAGAGACCAGGAGACCTTATTCCATTATTGTCTGAAAACTACTAGTACTTTCATTAGCGGTTCGTATTAGTGTTACATTAGGCACCCGGTGCTATAGTACACACTTCTGACGAGCTTATGAACTAGATTTAAAATGGGAGATAGCAGAGATTACAGCAGACAGGRCAATTTGGTGATAGGAAGCGGAAGACCCATTCGTTCAACAGGGTATCCCTGTAACATCTACGTATATGAGGGCCCTGAGTCTCAGGTCTTTTCTTTAACAAGATCTGTAAGTCTCAAGGGATTTGAGAGCAAATGACTCTCTGTGCACATAAAATGCTTTGCTGAGCCCAGGAAAGGAGGCAAATTAGGAGCTGTATCTACACAGTGCCTGAGGCAGAGATATAGCATGTGGCACGTGTGAGTGAGTGGGTATTTAATGGAGGTCTGAGACATCTTTATATCACTTGGGGGAATTTATAAATCTCAATTGACTCAGCCTGAAGCCTTCTGCAGGTCTGACCTGGATTTGAAGAGTGTGGAGGGCTTTCCCAGGTGCATGAGGCCAAAGAACAAGACAGACATACATGCCTATTCTATACTAGGCAAATTCTTGTTGTGAGSACACTCACCTAAGATATGAGGACACTGATCAAGGGGATTGTCATGAAATGGAGTTTTCCATAACATGGAAGTGTCCGGTCCATCTCACTCTTCTGAGGCAAGAAGTTTTAAGCAAGCTGTTTCACAGCCAATGCAACCTGTATCCTGTCAGCTTCCTCTAGCTAGTCTCATTAATTGCACATTGCTGCACTATGTCATTCATTTTTCTGCTGTCCAGATCTAAGATAGATCAAGTGTGACAAGTGTCCATTTTCAGAGCTGTGAGTCATTTGGAGGCAGCATCCTCTGTTCCCTAAAGAGGGATAATGCAATGCATCATGCTGTTCAGTAGCCCACGGCACTGAAGAAAAAGGAGTATTCCTGGAGCTCCCCCAAACGAACTCAGAAGTTCTAAACAGAAACCATGACATGATACTCCAAAGGCAGAAGATTGCTAAGTGGGAACTCTAGTGTAAATGCAGGTCCTTGCTCATCCCATTCCCCTAAGCAAAAAGGAGATACATAGCCAAAACTTTCTTATGGTCTAAAGTATTTCTCAGAAAGAATACTTAAAAAAAATTTCCCACTCAGACAACAAACAGCACATAAAAGTCAAGGGTGGTAAATACCAAACAGTACCCTGAGGAGATCAGAATTAAGGTATTCATGAATAAACAGTGATTAGGCAAGAAAAATACCTTAACTTCCCGCATGAGGGTAGAACTAGAGAGTAAATCTCTGCTTTTRTGTGTGTATGTGTATGTGTACATGCTATATAGACTGTTCAATAAAGCTCTATAAGCACAAATAAGCAATAATAATCAAACCAATAAAGTACAGTATAGAAACCATGAAGATGTGAATACTCTTGTATGATATCTGGAATAACTATGTTCAGTTTCAGACACCTTATTCCAGAAGGAAGGAGTAAAACCAGAAATCCAGCGATGGGTGTTAACTGTTATTGCAGAAACTGGATAAATTCCACGCAATGAAACACTTGAAAAACGAACACAGAAAGTAAGAGTGAATAAAAGGGAACAATGAATGATCCACAGAAGTATTTTTTGTTTACGTCAGTAAGAGCTGTGGCTGAGGATTAGTTGTCCACTTTAGGATTCCTGCTTAATATTGCGAAAATGATGTTTTGAATCACAGTAACTAAATGAACATTCTGAAAATAGAGTTTGATTCAGTATTAGAATATTTCATCCGAGAATCTGAAAACATAATATTAAAAAATCAAGTAAGACTGAAAAGAAACATTTCAACATGAAATGGAAGATTTTTTTGTGTGTGTTTCTGGAATGTTTTTTCTATTTTTCTTTTGTTACAAAATTATAGTGAATTTGACAGTTTTATAAAGCAATTTTCATTCCAGCAAAAATACATCCTCTACTTGAATTTGGTTTTATTAATGGAACTCTGGCCAACTATATTCCTATTATTCATTCATTTGAAAAAAAAAAAAAAACAGAAAAAAAGGATATCCAACAAAATTATCAGACAAAATATTTAATGCCAATAAAGGTAAATACAGCCATAAAGCACCACTGAATCCAAAATCTTCGTGAGAATCAAAACCAGATGAGATATTTACATGGCAATAAGCATATGCAGACTTGCAGTAAGAGAAAACATTTACAGAAAGAAAAATACCATATAGTG
This sequence comes from Eudromia elegans, assembly GCA_003342815.1. NCBI lineage: Eukaryota > Metazoa > Chordata > Aves > Tinamiformes > Tinamidae > Eudromia > Eudromia elegans. The sequence goes on from PTEX01000033.1 coordinate 1,534,355, forward strand.
CAGAAGTCAGACATCGACTGATTMGGGATAAATCTTTTCTACAATGTGCTGGTTTAATTGGCTGCCATGATATTTTATGTGCTTTCCTGGGAGGTCGCTAGTGCCAGTCAGAGGCTGGTAGCATAGGAAGGGGTGGCTGGCCTGCTGCCATTTGGCCCAGTCTCCGTTTCTGTGCATCTCAGAAGAGAGGGGGGAGATATTTTGCAGGTTTCACTGCTAGGGGATCCCATTCCCCTCGCACTGTCCACTCCCAAACTTTGCGTGTCTGCTATTTCAGAACTATTTGAAATCTGGTTCACAAGCCAGTAGTCCATTCGTCCATAAGTAGGCTGCTTGGGAAGACAATTTTGGAGATTTTTTTTTCATTAAATGACTCTCAGAGGCCCCCAATGCCCTCTGTTAAAGTACATCTACCCATTTCTTTGTATCTTCATAGCTGTGTTTACTTATTGAGACAACATTTATGTCATGGCTTGCAAGTCTGCTCTTTCCTTCAGCAGCGTTTCCTCCTCTTGTTTAAAACTTGTTGAGTGGCTTCTTACATTTATGAGGGAGTCGTCTCAGRTTCAACCAGAACACTAAAGTATACTCTATGCTCTGTTTATTGCATGCCCTGGAAAGCCGTATTTAACAGTGAAGATAAAAAAAATTGACTATACCATTATTTGAAGGAAAGAAAGAGGGGGAAGCGCACAAAAGTGTAATTCTTAAAGCCAGGCAGACAGACTCACTTATCTGTTTCTTTAACATTACCTCACAGACAGTAAGACACTTTTARCTGCAAAATTTATCAGCTATGAGGTCATTAATAAAGCTGGTCAGCTTCAGTAGTCACTTTTAAGATGATAGGGCTTGGTGATAAAGTGAAACGTTAGAAGATAGTTTTGTTACTTGTAAGGAGCTGAGTTATGATTTTGTAGTTTAAAGGATTTTGACAATGCTTTCTTTGAAATTTCTGGCCCACAGTTTCAGTCAATGAGCCATTTACATATTCAGCTCTTTCCATCAAGCTGGCTTTAGGAATCAAGGAATATGGTAGAGCTCTGGCCAAAGAATATAAAAGAAAAAGCAAGAATTTAGATTTATAGTAGAGCTGGTAGGGCTTAGCTTGGAGAAAGCTCACCAGGCAAGCAGGCTCCTTGCTTTAAAAGAAAGCCCTTTAAGCTTGCGAGTTATGGGTAGTTCAACTAATATCCATGGAAAATTCTGATATGAAAGTAGGAAAGCAGCAAAAATTCAAAAGCCTAATTACGAGCTCTGCTATCAAATCTCTCTTTTATGCATGCMCTTAGCCTGTGCCTGGTTTAACGGTGTCCAAATTCCCAGAGGAAGCAGYCGAGGGGGAAATGTCACTGCACGGAGCTGCCGTGGATCATAGAGCAAGGAGGACATAAGCTTCCCCCACCTGTGCGCTGGGGGAGGCAGTTGTGGGTCACGASAGAGGGGGGTGGTTCGGCTCAGTTCATGCACAAGGGAAAGAGCTAACGCGTGTTTGGTGGTTGCAGAGCCCACACACGGGCACCCTGGTCCATCTGGCAGCTGCTGCAGCAGCCTGGTTGTGTGTCCCAGTCATCCGAAGCAGCCCAGTTTTCAGCAGTGCTGCATGTACAAAGCCCCCACAATCACAACTGCAAACAGGCATCATAAAACCCTCCTCAGGCCCTAAATAAATGTGCTCTCATGAATATTCCCCTGAATCCATCACGCTGCCGTATACCATGGGGTTTTATTATATGCACATGGCTAGCAGAGAGTGCCTTCTCCAAGCCCCCCTCTCTCCTGCCCATCTTCTCACACCTCTGCAGCAATGGGCTCTCTGACCTGATGTCTAGACRCCACCTCTTATCAGACCTTTAAATATATGTATCCTTAAGCTACAGGAAAATTGCCATCCCAACTGTGCAATTGAAGGCCACATCTCTTGCAATCCAGACAGAAAAACGGCCCAGTGCTGGAAGGTATATTTTCACAGTTAACACACGCCACAGATTAGTTTCAAATCAGCTGTCTAATCAKGGTTCCCAGGAAGGCTGGAGACACATGTTTCACGGATGAAGGGAAAGGCTTTCCTGCCACTTTAGCTGCAGTCATTATGAAATCCCGGAGCGTGGGGCCCGCGAGGCGCAGGCTGTGTTTTTTCCCAGAGTGTTACTCCCAGTACRTTTTGAAAGCCTCCTTTCTCCCAACGAACTCTAAATACACCGTATATCTTCTTACCACATTATTTTTTTTCCCTTTTTCATTTTTTTTTTCACTTTCGTGAACAGAATGGACTTCTACAATTCTGTATTGCACAGAAATTAGTGCTTTAAAGTGTTATTTATCCCAAGTATCTGTCTAACTAGGAGAAAGAAAAARGTTGAATAAATGCTATRAGACMTTTTTTAACCTGATTATACCATCTTGCACATCCTCTAATTGTTTTGGCTTGTTATTGAGATGCTAGCCCACAAAAGAAATTACTATAGGGGTACCTCAGACTCCAGCTTATTAAAAAAWAAACCTTCTGATTTTTTTTCTTCAATTTAAAACTCAAGTTTATACCAGGACATACCTCAGGGATACTATTTAGGACACTGTAGTATGTAGGCTATCTTGAAACATATATATATATATATATTTAACTTTAAGTAGTTACGGCATCATTTCTCTTTTAACGAGGAGTGTTCTAAACTCTTTTTTTTCTGCTCTACCTTTCTCATCTCCAAAGCTGACTTTATTTTGATGAGATCAGTGTTCTTTTCTGAGCGCATACCAATACCAYCTTCTGTTTCACTGTCATCCACCAAGCTAAAAGTTACTTTTTGAGGTTGTCTTACTGCTCATATTCTCTGTCATTATTTCATTACTATCCTTGGCCTCAGACGTGCTTTCTTCATTCTCCTCTTCAGCAAGTCACCACAGACCTATACATTTGCTTCYTCTTGCCAGACCCACACACCTCTCTCTGTTACTGTCGTTCACAGATCGTGGTGTGCCTGGACGTGTCCACAGGCACTCGGTCCTTTTGCTGCTGTTCTGCAGCACAAACTGCTCTGGGAAGCAGATGGCCCCCAGAGTCTGAAGGGTGATCCTCTCCTCCAGGGGTCCAGGAATGACACAGAGCAAAGTATGCATTCCCATCATGTCTATCCAAGCATCTCCTTATGTCCCTACTCCATCAGCAAGGATCTCCAGTGAGGCAGAGACCCTCTGATTATATTTGGAAGTTTCCTGAGCAGCTTTACAAGCATTTAAGGCTTAGTCTAATTTGTTTCCTTTTTTTTCTGTCTTACAAAGCCAGAGGAGGTTTGTAAGCAGTGTAGTTGATTGGGATGGCAAGAAGCCTCTGTCACTGGCCATTTCCTTTGACCAGCATTGTATTGCTTCCTCTGGTCTGAGAACCCTTCTCTTCAGAGCTCACTGTAGGATTATTTACTCTGCCTTCTGGGAAATCCATTGTTGTTCCRTAAATAAGATAGAGGATTTGTTGTAAAGCTGACACTGGTCTAACCTGCAAACACACAATTAACATTAATGCCATGCATGACTTTTGCCAAATCCTTGCCTTGTGCCATCACCATGATTGGCATGTTTGCAGCACACATTGCAGGGGCTTGATTTGGTTCACAGCTCTCAGTCGTTTTCATGTTCAGACATATAATCTAATGAGGTGAAAATGGAAAGCAGCCCCTGAGCATTTGGCTATTGCTGGGAAAGAATGCAAATTAAATATCTGAAAGAGAGAGTGGGGCACGGGGTAGCGTGTCACGGAGCTTCGGAGTTCCATCAGGTGCCTCGCCAGCTTGCACAGCCTTTGTGTCCACATTGTCTGCCTGCTGGACAGAGCTAAAAGACAGAAGAATGACAGTCTGGGGCAAAGAAAGAAAGACAGTAATTATGGGACGTATGTGATTAGCATGGTAGCCAGAGAAATTAAACCACTAGTCCCAGGAATCTTCCCTTCTATAAGGTACCTGTGGTGGGAGAGAAAAGCTCCTCGCCACAGAGTTCAGCTGGAATCCACTCCCTGCTAGTTTAGCTTGATTGCTTTTTTGGATACCTACTGTGGAGGTTCAGTTCCTTGACCTTCCTTTCTATAGAACTATATTGTCCTGCCATGAAGAAAGGCAGATTAAGAATTTACGGGGATCCTTCCATCATTGGACTCTGACAGGAGTGCTCAGGGAGTTCATTTTTCATGGCTTAAATTGCTTCAGGCCAGCATTCTTAGCAAAAAGGTTTGGTTTAATGTAAAACACAGACTTTTTTTTTCTTTTTAATTTTAGCTTTGTATGAAATAGCTCCACAAATTTCCCTTTGAACAGCAAGTTCCTGAGCTGCTTTCCTTTGAATAACGTATAAATCTAGACTAAACTTTATTGTTCCTGAGTAAATCAGCCTAGTTAAGAAGTTTATAATTATTATTAGGAAGACAAAAGTTTTACATAGCGACTGAAAAGTCTGGAAAATTCCTGGCGATAATTAGATCACAGATTCACTGTGTGTGTTTGCTCTTGTGGTGCCAGCTTACAGGAGAGTTTCCAAACTTTGTCTTTTGGGTGCTGTAGGTTCCTTCCAAGGTTGGAGATAAAAAGAATTAGAAGTCTGGTAAGCATTAGCTGACATTCGGACCATCCCTTCCAGCAGGATTTTCTCCCATTCCTCACAGCTCACAGTGCTGTCTCTCTACATAGCTGCTCCCTCCATAATTCCCAGTTTTTGCAGCACAACTGCCGATGCTCAGGTGGTTTCTGCCACTCGAGCTTCGGTAGCTCTGGAGCTGCAGTGGGGTGGTGTGAGGAAGCCCTTGAGCACCCCATGAGGGTACAGTGCTGCCACACAGTGTGCCAAAGCGCCCCAGCACCCCAAGCACAGCAGCATCTCCTTGTAACACCACAGGTACAACTAGGTGAGGGGAGCCAAAGGGTCAGTTCTCTCCCATCGCTTAGGTGCTCTGAACCCAAATCTCATCTGCAAAAATGCCTGAACCACCAAGCCTGTGGGTACTGAGAGGCTGGAAAGTTCTTTACTTTACTAGGAATAGTTAAATTTAGATTTGGCAAGCATAATTCTGATATCTCATAAGCATTGACCAAAGAGGACCTGATCAAGCTCTCTTTTCCTGCCCTAAGGACAATGTACATAATTTTGTACATAATTTTGTATTAAATTCCCTGAGTTAAAAATGTAGCAGTGTTAAGCGTGTATCCTTCCAGCACCATATATACTCTTGTTCTTCCTCTGCTTCTCTGCTCTCTCCTCAGGTCATCTGCATAAAACCATGCTCTCAGGACTCTAGAATTAGTGCTACGACATCCTGAGGTGAGAGATAGAGCAGCAAGTGAAGCTGGTGCCCCAGCACATGTAGTAGTGCAAGTACTCAAGCAGTGGAGCTCCAGCTGAAGGAAGCACCTTCATACTCATGTGTGCAGGCTCCGTCTGTTGAATTTTATCTGCCTGCTGACGTTGCTACCAGATTGAGCGCCGTGGGTCACGCTGCCTGGGAAAGACCTGTGTGTGATTCCTTCTGAGAAGCAGGTCTAAAATAGGCATCAAATTGTTTAGCGCTCTCAAAGCAATAACCAGCCAGAGAATTTTATAGGCCGATGAACAGCTTTAACCAAAGACATGTAGGTGCTTAGAGAGTTTAGACACCAACTGAACAGAAAATTTGAAAATCTAGATTTTGGGCCTAAAGTTAGATATTCTTTGGAATCTTATCTTAAATCTGTGGGGTGAAATAAAGGACAGATGAGGACTAAGGGAATTTCACTGCTGGCTTTGGCAACTCCAAGAACTTCTTTTTAGAGTTAGAATGGGAACACTTTTAAAGAATAGTCTGGTTGGCTAATATTACCCTTTTCTCTAAGCAGTGCATGCATGACGTGACAAATGTTTAATATGGCAATTACAATTTCCAAAGGACAAAATCCAAAAATATCTTTTTTTTTTTTTTGGCCAGACCTGGGAGTAAATATTTGTTACTTTCTACGTATAAGCCTACCTAAACTGGCTGGTAAGCATATTAAAAGTCTGGGCAAACAGAGTATTACAGTCAAATGCTGTAGATGTATAGTTTCATATTTTATGAAAGATTCACTTTTCAAAGAAAAATGTTAAAATATCACAGATATTGATGTATACTCAGCTAACCAGATGCTGTGCACTAACTGTATGCCAGTATTCTCTCAGTGCTGGAAGAAAAATAGTTGAGACAACATATTTGATGGATTTGTTTAGGGATTTTGTATGCATATGGAAATCATTTGTTTCTCTACTGCAAAGTATGTTTGATTGTTCAGTATCAACATTTAACTAGAAAAAGTAGCTACAGAGCTCCCAGTTGTGTAAAGTACAAGCTAAACTAAACAAAATCTGAAAAGCAGCTTCAGCATATCTCATGCTCATTAGGAGAATAAACGATGAAAAAATTAACTGATGACAGGTACGCAGATTTCTGTAACTCAGCAGTCTAACGTATGAGTCTTGCTCGGTTCAGTCACATAGAGAGAAATCCTAAAAGACTTATGTGAGCCCACCTGCAAAAAAAAGAGAATGATGACCATCTGATGACAGAGAGTTCCACAAAAATTACCTATGCAATATAGTCCCGATAGACAGAAATAATTTCTCATTTGTATGTTCTCACTAGAGCAGAAAAATGATGTGAAAATCTTGATTTTCTGTTTTTGGGCTTACCAGACTAGAGAATCCCAGGCAGAAATGTAGTTGCATGTGACAAGCAAGGTCATGCCTTACTGTCCAGGATGCATTCCACTTTCTGTGCACACACTGCAGAGGTGCCCATGCACACGCAATTCAGTGTGTTGTGGGCCGGTTAGACTGGTTGCATGTGCACAGTATGAGGAATTCTGCACATCTACCARGTACCACACCAGATGGTGTGCACAGGACAAGTGCAGTGGATACGTGTGTACAGCCCATCCAACACACCAAACTCCTGGTTTTTGACCAGGCTACCACTGCATGTTTGTTATCCCAGAAAAAATGGTCAAATTCTTCCGTCTTGACAAAACCTTCACTTCCAAGAAGCTTATATTTCCTTGGACACATCATCTGCTAGTTTTTCTATTCACAGCTTCACAGTGAAGAGATTCTTGTTTTATAGAATTTATTCATCATTACAAAGCATGATTGTGTCATTCCGTTTAACCTTGGCTGAGTCTGAAAGTTGTAGTTGCCACATGATATGTTTTCTTTCTCTGAGTAGGTTACAAATAACTGCATTTCTGGTGTCAATTCCACAGAACAAAAATTCAAAAAATTCTTTACTTTTTTTTCTTGTTACAGCATAGAAGTCTGTTTTCCTGAGAGTTTTCTCAAAAATAAAACTGAAAATCAATTTTCTTTAAGATGCAATATCCACTGAAAACTACTCACCACCTGTCCAAGGTGTAATTATTTGCAACCAGGATATTTAACAATATGTCCTCAGGCTTGTTTTTTGTGAGCCCAAAGACTTCCATATACTTGCCTCAAGCAACTTCAGAGGTAAGGATTTTGCAAATTTAAGGATGTAGCCAACTRAAAGAATGGCAGAATTTTGAGAAAAAAATAAAAGGCAGTTTAGGTTTGCAAATGAGAAACAAATGGGAACRGAACAAAGACTACTTCTTAAATTTGAGGGGAAGGGGCAACTAAAATTTCATCAATCAAATTTCAGGTGTGCTTACCACAAAAAAAGTCTTCTAGGACCCAGGACACAGACAGCTTAGCACTTGTTACAGCAATACTTTTTCCTTCCAGCAAAGAACGTCAGGTTCAAATTTTCAAATATTTCACTTAGAAACAATCAACATGCCAAGACCAATCTTCTGTAAAAGGAACTTCTCCTGTCTTGGTAGAGCAAAACACTTTGAATGTCCTTGCCTGGTTATAAAAGACATGCTGCCTCCCTCTCCACATTACTGAGTCCGYATAAATGGAAGGCCAGAAATGGACTCCTAAAGCATACAAAARCCTGCACTGAGGAAAGGCATTTATTCAGACTCTTCTAATCAATGTGAAGTCAGTTAGTGCCAGCTAGAGTCACAGAGCAGCTAAACGAGACACTGTGCAGACAGATTGCCTCTCTGTTTTTCAGTCTGATATTATTTTCAAAGTGAAAAGGAAATTTTGTCATGCATTTTGTATACATGTACACCCGTCTCTGGTCACAATCATCTCTCACTAGCAGCACAGAAAATATGCTCTTAGGCATGAAGGAAAAAGTATCTGCCTTTTCTTTCAGCATATATATATATATCTCTTTGAAGTCCGCTGATTATCCAGTCTGTCCACTCCTAAGAATGGAAAAACAAAGAACCCCTATAAGGTCCCAGTAGTTCATTTGAACTTTTCTTATTTCAAATATTAAACTATTTGCAGGGTATGTCCATACAGACAAGTACAAACAAGAACAATCTATTTTGGCTACCCTGGATTCAAACGGACCAGGGGCACAGCAATATCAAAACAGAAGCAGTTTATTTACATTGCATGGTGCTATTTGAGGTCTGCTTCAGCAGACTTTATCACCCTAAATCAAGTACCAAATCTSGAGACCTGCAAAGTAGCAGTTACATTTGCCCCTGACAGTACTTATCRTAGAATCATAGAATCATAGAATGGCTAGGGTTGGAAGGGACCTGTAGAGGTCATCTAGTCCAACCCCCCTGCACACRCAGGGTCCCCTAGAGCATGTGGCACAGGGTGATGTCCAGGCGGGTTTTGAAGATCTCCAGAGAAGGAGACTCCACCACCTCTCTGGGCAGCCTGTTCCAGGGCTCTGTCACCCTCACCGTTAAGAAATTCTTCCTCAAGTTCCTGTGGAACTTTTGGTGCCTCAATTTGTGGCCGTTTCCCCTAGTTCTATCACTGGCCACCACTGAGAAGAGGCCAGCCCCCTCCTCCTCACTCCCTTYCTTGAGATATTTATATACATTCATCAGATCCCCTCTCTCAGTCTTCTCTTCTGCAGGCTGAAGAGGCCCAGCTCTCTCATTATCTGTATCTCTTATCTGTGAAAAGAAAGAAAGACAGAAAGGATCAAACATTCTGAAAGAAGATCCGAATGTAACCACTAGCACTTACTGATATGCATTTGAAGTCATAGGAACATGAGATAAACCAGGAAGTGGAGCTCCTGGTGAGGAGCTCAGGAGGTCTCTGCTGCAGCCCCTGCCCAAGCCTACCCAGGCCCCCTTGCTCAGGGTTGTATCCGGCTGGATCTGAAAAACCTCCAAGGACAGAGCTGCCACAGCCTCTTGGGGCAACCAGCTCCAGTACCACGACTGTCCTCATGCGGAAAAGACCTTTCCTTACGGCCAGTGTGAACCTCTCTCATTCCCACTTATGCCCCTTKTGGTTTTTGTCTCCCCTTTGTGCAGCTCTGTGCATAGCCGGGATCTGTCCGTATGAAATACAAACACACTGTGCACTGTAGGCCTCAAAGCACAATAAATTTACCCGTGCTTAAGCTGTCACTGGCAAATTCCGTGAAATTGCTTTTGGAGGTTGCATCATAAGCTGGCAGCTTCTTAAAACCATGATGGCTTTTCTAGCCACAGTTTAAGCTGGCTATATGTATGCAACTCTGTGAAAGTGCTTACCTTTGCAAATGGTGTCACTCCATTAATGCCAATGGCACTGCTCACAGTGTGTGGAGTAACGCAAGTATGGAAATGTTTGTAGGATCAGACTGAGATAATCTTGTGAGACTGAGTAAGCAATAAGATGACAGAAGAAATTTGATGGAGATGCATGTAAAGTGATACAAGGAAAATAATCTTAACTTCATATGTAAAATAATGGGCCCTGAGCCGACTGTTACCACTCAGGAGAAAGAGCCTGGGATTATGTTCTATGGAAAGAACTCCTTTGCAGCAGTCAGAAAAGCMAACTGAATGTTAGTAATAATTAGGAAAGGAATAGAGGACAAACATAACTATGCAGCTGTGTAAACTCACAGTGTGCCCACATCTTGAATACAGCATGCAGCTCCTGTTGCCGTGTTTCAGAAAGAACGGGGTAGAAGCAGCGGAGGCTCTGAGAAGGGCTGTGAAGATGACCTAGAGTATGGATGGCGTCACAGCGGGAGTGACTGGGACTGATGGGCAGTCTGGAAAAGAGGTGCTTCAAGGGGCTTATGACAGAGGTGCACTTGAATCATGAGTGGGTCTGAACATGCTCTTCAGCCTCTTCTGGAGAGAAACACCTAGTGATGCTAGTAGGAGCCACATTCAAAATCAACAAACAACTGAAGTGGCTCCTAATGTGAAAGGAAGGGGATGTGTGGGGCTCGTTGTTTGAAGGTGAGACTGAACAAGTACTTGGAGGAAAGATCTTTTGAGTAACTATAAAGAGAAAGACCACAACTGGCTCAAGAAATCTCCCAAGCTGAAACTGGYTGGAGGCTAAGGCAGTACTTGGGAAAATTATCCAATAGACTTGCTTTGTTCATATTCTTTCCAGGATATCTGGTTTTGGCCACTGTTGGAGATAAGATTTTAGGCTAGGCTGACCCTTGGTTTCATGCAGTGTTGCTATTTTTGTGTTCTCTTYGGGGTCTTAGCTTGCATTGCTGTTTTGATGACACTATAAATTTGCTTTTAGTAAATACTATAAGGAAATAAACCTAAAAATAAATTAAAAAACCCCAGCAAAACTCCTATAGCTTGAAAATAAGGACCAGAAAAATGAGAAAAATATTATGACTCAAAGACTTTCTTTGTAACTTCTTACAGAGGTTTAACAAGAACCAGTGCTGGTGGCTGAAGCCAGATTTGATGGACTCAATACAGGAGCAGTTAGGTAACATGTGACGGCCTGAGATACACAGAAGGTCAGGCTAGATGATCTAATGTCCCTTCTGGCCTAAATATCTCTGAGTATAGTACTCTGGCAGCCACACAAATGTTGAAAGCAAACTCCAACTCAGCATGTTTTCTGTCAGCCACACTATATCTAGATAGATTTTCATGCCAGGTTTTTAAAAACTCGTTCTGTTGATTGTATAACTGCACTTTATTTCTTTGCTTAAAGAGATAATATTGCAATTCTAGGATGATTTAGAGCCATGCAACCTTCAGTTTGAATTTGTTTGTGAAGATATTTGCTTCATTTTCAAGCAATTCAGTATCTTTGTCCCTAGTATTTTGCTGTGAGAGGAGTTGCTCAGAAAAAAACAAACAAACAAACAAAACCCTCCTACAATGAAATTTTTATTTCCATGTCATTTCATTTTCACAAAATTTCTAAGATCAGTGAGTCACATAAAGATTTCCTGAACAATGGAAGAATTGCTCATTCCACACAGAACAGGGAACTGAAAAATTCCGASAATCTGGAGAGCAATTCTGAGGTAGCATTCCACGCTGAGATTAAGGCCTAGACCAATTTTAAGAAGGGGGGAAAAAAATTATAATTTGAATAAGCAAAGATATTTTGTAACCAAATCAGAAACAAGATGAATCCTCTAATAATTCCCTGTTCTCCCAATTCAATGCAGGTGGTAAAATAAAGTGCAATAAAGTTAGCAGTTTTAGCCACTGCTGTTTCCACTTCCCACAGAACTTCCAAAAATTTCCTCCTACTCTATCATTCTCCATTTGAAATTAACTCTTCAAAACTTAAAACTTTAAACTCTTCAAAACTTTAAACTCTTCAAACTTAAATTATAGGCAAAGAGTTCTTCTAGTCTCAAATTTCCTTTGGGCTAGGCTGTTAACTCTGCCTAATTACCTCTAATTCATAATACTGGATGATGTTTACAAATTTCTACAAGGATACACAAATTCCACTGAAGATTTTATTATTCCTGTCTAATAACATGGCAACTTGAAATAAAACTACTACTTTATTTAGCCCATAAATGCTGTCTCTCTCTATGCAGAAGATAATTTTCTAGTASACTACAATGAATGAAAAAGTTATATCTGAATAACTGAATAACTGGTACATTTTTAAAAGTTTATAATTTTATCACAAAGTGTGTATACCAGCACAGGTTATCAACTGTATCCTACTCTTTGTAACACATTGATTTCTTTTCAAAGCAATTCTCTGAGATGAAATATTTATARTCATTAATCTGTGCTGTCAGATTAATACATGCACTTATAGGTAGGTGAACACATTTGAACAGACTAACAGGATTTTTTCACCTCTGGTTACCAGGAACAAATGAATAATAACAAAAACATCAATCTCTGCACACTACTTTATCATGCTGACAGAGGTATTCACTAGTTTTTCTCAACAGRGACATAATAAAATGCTTACTTTTCAACTTCTGTAGAAGAGAATGTATCTATCTCAAAATCAGTTCAATAGCATATATGGGAAATGCGTTAAGACTGGAGTAGCTAGGTGATTTCAAAAGGTAGTTTTCAATTGGGTATAATAATTACTTCAAGCTATTCTTAGTGAGGTTCCAGAGAATGAGCGTCATTTCAGAGGATATTCAACTTGTTCATCTGAAGTACATACAAACAGCTCTACTTTTTGCTAATGACAGATGAAAATCTTACCCTTCTAAAAGCAACAGACTGAAGCAGAGCAGCAGACCCACAGATTGCCAAGGCTGTATGCCAGACACAAGTGACAGAAAAGAACYGAAGAATCAGCAGGTGGAGAGCTGAGCCTGAACTCCCTGTGAGTTACAGTACAAAGGGCTAATGCAATCCCTGAATGTATAAGAAGGAACCAGTCCAGTACTACAGMGATGAATTTGTGCTTTACACAGCATGGGCACTATAAGTTTTAGACCAATACCCACTGCTCTGGTCGRTCTTTCAGAATAGATGTCAAAAGAGTGGAGATGTCAAAAGAAACAAACAARAACAACAGACARTTCAGGGTCTGGAGAAAGTTCTTCYATATACATTTGGTGAGAGAGTAAAAGTGAATCTAACTTTACAGGGTAAGACTGTTAATATATACATTTGGTTAGATACACGTTTGGGAGAATAAAGGAACCATAAGAATCCATGAGAAAATATCTACTTAACATGAAATTAAGTATTATATTAATTGGAAGGTGACTGAATCCTTCCTTCAGATGAACAACTGGTTCCAGTGACCTGTAAAGTCATGTTGATACTGTCTGAGTGCCAGAGAATGCAAAGCAAACAGCTGCYTGTTCCATAGGAAACTCTCCTGTAGGAGAAGGTCTTTAGAAATCCCAGCACCAGAATATCCTCCAGACTGTACAAAATGTGCTTTTAACACGGGTGAGAGCACTAACAGAGGCCCTAGAGTAGAAGCAATGATAACACCAGATACATGACATATATTGTGCAAGACCTGCTCCAGGGGGAAAGATCAGAAAATTCATAAAAAAAGGATGCTGCAGGCAGGATAGATGAAGACATTCCCCAGCTCAGTTTCATCCCACTTATCTTCAGGCACTTATTTTGGTTACAAGGCCAGGTGCCCTTGTACTTAAGAAATTGCATCATCTGAG
>PTEX01000033.1:1548036-1674107 GCA_003342815.1 Eudromia elegans
CTCTCTCCTTAGTTTTGACTGCAAAAACTGCATAGAAATACACACAGCAGTGGGTCTGACCTGCAGGAGCTGAAGACTAAGGGATTTCTTTCTGAGCTCTTTTTCTTTTTCTTTTTTCTTTTTCCTTTTCTTTTTCCTTTTGCTCTCTCCTTAGTTTTGACTGCAAAAACTGCATAGAAATACACACAGCAGTGGGTCTGACCTGCAGGAGCTGAAGACTAAGGGATTTCTTTCTGAGCTGATCCTCTCAGGTCCTTTAKGTGGTAAAGATATTTCATTAACGAAAACAAAAGCAATTGCAGGCTTCACAGCTCTTAGAATCAGGTGGTGCTGGAGCCAGCACATTGAATTTAAAGGACAATCATAGGAATGAGTTGGGCTGTAAGCACCAAAGGGCATTTCAGCTATAGCTACCCGAGCCACCTCAGAGCTGCACGCTGGCAAGATTGATCAGTGGTCTGTGCCCACAGAGCACCATGAGCGCTACCCCACGGCAGCGGGTGCAGCCATCACATCACAGCTGGCCTGATGCTGAGTCCTGCTCCCGTTATTCCTGACCTGCCTCAGTTTCTTCCGGATACCGCTGGACTGTCAGAGCCCTCCGGATGGGCTCTCCTAACCTGCTCCAGCTAGTGCCTGCTTCTCCTAGTCTCGCTTTCTGTCCTTCCTTATTTCTGGGCAAAGGGATCTGTAAAAGGCTCCCACATGGAAATGCTTGTCATATTCTTTGTGCAGAAGACGAAACAATGCACCAAACAGAGTAAAGCCTCTAATTTAATTTTAATATCCCAAGTGAAAATACATTGGCTTCATAAAGCCAATGGAAATACTTTCACATGTAATAMCAAGATAATTAGCTAGCTTGGCTTGCAAAACATGAAATGTCATTATTTTTAACAATTCAAAAAGATTGGGTTTTTTTCTGCTTAATAAGTAGCATTAAGCCCAGTTCCCTTCRACCCAGCAAAAGTCCACTGACTTTCATGATCAATTTGCCTGTGAAGGAACTGAAGGACTGGATCCACAAACATCAATCAGATTGCTGAGTCTGTTACCAGACTGTTTGCAGTCACTAACTCTTTTCCATTTTCCTAGTTTGAACTCATTACCTATAGTACAGGAACACCTACTAATACCATTAAAACTTAACAGTTGGTCATCGCTTTCATTAAAATTCCTTTTTGCGAGCAGTGGCTTGGCATAAAGATTTCTAGCCTGGAACCAATTTTTATGCCTGCAGATTTTCAAAGGAACTGCTGTGTTTAAGCTATAGAAACACAAGAAACACATAGCTARAATTTAAAGGACTTTTCTTGTTATTGTCCTGTTGATGCAACACAATAGTGTGTGAATGGAACTGCTTGGAAAAGTAAATCAGTACATTCATTAAAAGGCTTAAGATGCCCTTTTTCTAATATAACACCTGGGTATGTTTATAGGTCATGCACAGATACCATTGAAGGGCCAAACCAGCAAAGACTAAGTCTGGATTCGAACATCATCCTGAGAGCTCAGTGGTCTTGGATTGGAGGATTTATTCTGACCCCATGTCCACTAATGTGTTTTAAAGGTGAAAGGGCTTTCCTTCTGCCAAGATCATAGTATTGGTCTGCAGGGATTTGCATTTCTCGTGCAGCTGTAGACAACATCCCTAGCAAATATGGCCTCAGTTCTGGAAGTGGCTTAGCTGGATCTCTACCGTGACCTATATCATCATTACAGCTGTTGTTCAGAGGTGGAAAGACACGCTGCAGCTGAGTATAAAGCCAGAGATGGCCAGGAGAGCACGCTGCAGCAATGCACAGCCTTCCTGTCCYGAATACCGCTGCAGGTAGAAGTCTGAGGTCCTCATTATGGTTTTTGGCCTTTAAAAATAGGTTTTCTCTAGATGAGACAACGCTCCGAGCCTCTGGGGGTCATCGGCACTGAGAGCTGAGGTTGTAGGTCCTCCCTTGYACCCACAGTCTGCAGCCATGGTGGGGATCATGTCTGTGGAGGCCACTGCTGAGAGAAGACAGGAACGATCATATGAGTTTGTCTTCAAATGATCATTAATCACAAGCCTTATTAATCCCTCTGAAACTAATTTACCTAGGAGCTATAGCTGGAAGTTTTAAATCCTGCCATTCCTCCCCAACTGCCCCCACCACCCTGAAATTGCTCCAGCATATGAACCCCCGTACTTTTTTGTTTGTTTGTTTRTTTTCCCCCATTCCTGGACACCTCATTTTAATAGTCTTTCTGTAAGAAATGCAACTCTAWTTGAGATTTGCATCTGAGCTGAACCTTGCAAGCCCATGGCATTTGAGCATCAGGAAGTTAAGAAGTATGTCTACACTTTTCCCGGATCAATCACGTAAGGTAGGTAGGCAAACTCACAAACCCAAGCAGAAGCTTGAGGATTAGACTCCATGGCAAAAGTATTAATTTTCATTGTGATGAAGCTGTTGGTTTCATTACATGATACAGTCTTTATTGCTGTATTCCAGGTGGGTGGTATTTTACCATATTTTTTCCCTAAGCAAACATGAAATTCCTCAATGTTAAATGAAATTGTGCAGCTAATTGAACAGATGTCATGGAAAAAAAAGTATATATTTTGGTATAGTGGATAAGGTAAGGAAGGCATTTCATGAAAGAAAAGCTTTTGAGGGTGATTCTTATTACAGCAAAGGCATTTCAGTTCCCAGGGTTATACTATCAACAAAGTTATATATATTCTGTATAATCCTATATCTACATGCATACATTCGTATTTACGTGGATGCAGTCAGTTCAAAAAATACTCTTATGTGTGCTTGTCCTTGACAAATTTACTCTATTAAGGTTAGTTCCTATGTARTATTGACTGGACATTGCTTTCCTTGTATTTAAACCCCAGGAAGTATGTGATGCAACATCCTACGGTCTCTGTGCTACATCTGACTAGCTCATATTGAATACAAGCTCTGTTAAGTTGAAAGGATTTCTGGTTTGTTTCAACTTGAAAGTGATTTAATATGAGGCCCAGAGAGAAAATCTGTCTCCGTAATCAAATTATAACAAGTAAGGATTAAAAGTATTAAGAAGTTTAAGCAATCTTTTAGCTGCCCTGTGTTCTTGAGGTCATTTGAAGCTGGCTGTGGGAAGAAGTAAAATAAAATAACAAGAGGGAAAAAACCAAAGTATTACAGAAGAGAATCAAAGAGCGTCCTTCAGGATTAGATTATAGTACAAGAAAGCGACTGAAACATTTTCCAGGATCCTTAATTCATTTTCCTTCAGGAAACATAATTTTTAAAGACTATTTTAATAGCGATCTTTTTTTTCCTCCTTTCTTCAAAAATTGGATATACTAATACTGAAAAATTTAATATTTTTGTCTAAAAGTCCTGATAATATTCACCAGCTAAAAGAAGAAACAGTGAACCCCAGCAAGAGAATAGTAGGGACCGGACCTGTGTTATTATTTCTTTCCTTATTTTATAAGTATACTTGCATATTTATRCATGTGTAAGGGAGGACATATGTCAGTAGTGACAAATGCATCAGGCCGGTTTACAGCGCCTCATGTAAACGTGACATTGGTSCTCCAGGGTGAAACTCTGTCCTGTACCTGGTCTGTTGTTACCAGCCCCAGCAGGGAGGCAGGCTGAACCTGCTCAGCACCAAAAGCAGTAGTCCCTGAATCTCAGCCCACGAGTTCCCTAGCCAATAYTACCCACGTTGTTAAAAACCTAGGGCCTGTGCGGTGCCCACTCACTGCAGAGAGAGAGAAGAAAGGAAACATTAGGGCACATAACCTAGTCATTTGTAATTAAAGATATTTATTAGGTTTTGATGGGTGAATTTTGACATCTGATGATAATTAGTGGTTTGGGTTTTTTTGTTTGTTTTCTAGCCTGGCTAAAGGAAAACCTTAAATTAGGCAGTCAGCTGTGAAAGCTGGTGTCCAGACTTAACCCTCAAAGGTAATTAARCCTTTGAAAGGCAGCTGTTATTTACTTCTAAATGGTCTTTGCATCAAAAATTCCTGGAGAAAACTATGAGCCCACAAACTATCGTGCACATATGTATGTGGAGAAAGCTGATTTTAAACTGATTTAAACAGGTGAAATCAGTCTTGCATAATTGCAATGTTCGCTAATGAGAAAGTAAAACATATGCTTTCCAAAGGCTGCAATCTTTTTTTCTTTCTTCCTTCTTTTCAGTTCTTTTTCATGCATTTCCTTTTTCCCTTTGCTTCTTTTCTTTTTTTATTCTTTTTACTTTTGTTTGTTTTCTTCTCTTCCTTTAATTCTTTTTCTCTCTCTCCCCTCCCTTCCCTTCCCTTCTCTTCCCTTCCCTTCTCTTCCCTTCCCTCCTACCCAAATCACCCACCAGTGAGTGAAGTAGTGCCCAGGCATTCGCAGAAGAGAGCAGTGAGCAGGGGAAGCCTACATCACAAAGTGTTACTTCCACTGCTGGTTTACAGTAAAGACACAGCCATGTCAGTACAAAAATCAAGAAATACTAGTCATGAGAAAGGACGAAACAACTCAGCAGTAAAAAATGGATTCTAGCTTTAGAACTAATCAAGCTATACCTTTAAAAATGGTAATGATACCTTTAAAAATGGTAATATGCTTGCCTACCATTAATTTTCCTCACTTTTGTTTTGTTTCAGAGCCAGGGCTTATTATGTCAAATCTACAGAATATTGCAAGTGAGCGGGAAACTGAAATACGAAGAAATTCAGCCTGCTCAGCAGAGCTCTCCCAAACAACTCTGCGGCCTCCCGTCGCAGGGAAGAGCAAGGGACCCTTCCGAAGTGCCCCCCCAGAGACTGTACCCGGCTTGTCACGACCGGCAGTCCCAGTCCACCCGGACAGGTAGGAAGCACCGCGTCGCAGACTGCCTGCAGCCGCTCTCTGCGTAGAGAAATCCTCCCCCAGCCCATCTCGGTGACACGCAAAGTGAAATTAAGATTAGAACGAAATTTGGGAGGATGATTTAAAGTGAGAATCCAAAGGTTACAAAGCTAAATGCTTTCTCAGAGCCACTGGTTGCCATAGTAACCACTTGTACAACTTTTTTTTTTTTTTTCTTGGAAACACCGAGTAAACACTTTCTAAAGTGGCCTCTGTGATACAGTAAATACATGAATTTATTGCTATTTGCAGCCAGAGCTGGGTGAAGCTGGGTGAAGAAATCCAGGAGATGCTATTTCAGAATTTGTTTTCGTTCTTAAATCACGGGTCCAATGACACAAAGTCACTGAAGCGACGAAGGAACCAGCGAGGCATGTTTATTGTCTGTTTTGGCCCATCTTTGGGGCCCTGTGGCTGCAGCTAAGCAACCAGTCTCATCTGAGTCAGACTCAAGGCCATGGATAGCACATATTAGACCATCTTGTTGTGAAGTGCATGACATGATGTACATCTGCCATGGAAAATCTTATTCAAAGACACATAGCTTCATATTAGTCTCATTTTTCTTTACTTATTAGGTTGCTCTTTTTTTTTTTTGTTTATTTGCAGGCAAACTGTACGAGTTGTTAAAAGTCTACTGGAAAGCATAACACATAATGCAAGCTGTGTTTTCTCTAGACTTTAGCTGAATAGGWCAAGCCAGCCTCCCATTAAACATGGCAGCATTTAAGACTGTACATAAAGCATTCCAGGCTAACCCATGCACTCGAGCTGCCCGGGAAGACACCTCCAGTTTGAGCTTTCCACAATCAGGTGCTCTGGGTCTCTCCAAAAGAAACAAATGTGCTGTCTCAGGACTTTTTTTTTTTTTTTTTTTAAGTAGACACAAGCAAATAAAGAGCTTTTGATTGCATGTTAAAATATGGTCAGGTTTAAGTTATGTGAAGTCYTAATTTCAATTTTAAATTGAAGTGGGTTTAATTTTAGACTGAAGGAAACAAATGCTTTTTAACAGAATACGTGTCATGAGTGCAAACTGATTTATAATCTAGGCCACAAGTGGAGACGTGTACAGAGTGTGAACCTGACAGCTAGGTCAAAAAAATCAAAAGACTTCAGCCATAATTCATAGATTAACATGCACATTTATACAAATAATTATTACATAAACTGTAAGCGCCCACAGAGAGGCATCSCTTCTACTGCAGTTTCATTTGCTAAGAGTGACCCACTAAGCTATTAGATAACGTTGTTTTGAGGGGTACTTGTAAGAGATACAGTTATTGCAATTTGAGGTTGATCCTCTGAAAATTGAGGTGATTTTTCAGTGCTTTGAGCACTGAAAATYCCCATCTGGATTTTAACCTCATTGTTGATCTTGATGCAAAGCATAGGTGCTGGGCACCTCCGCAGGCACATTTAGCAATTGCAGCTTCACCACTGAGCTCTTGCTTCTCACGTTTTTTTCCAGACTTTTCAATTTGCAGTATTTTGGCAAGCTGACCTTGGCACGTCTTACCTTGGTATCAAGCAAATTCCCTGCCAAGAAACGTTAGATAGCCCCTGCTGTAACTGCTGTTGTGCCGAGATCCAAATGTAAATTTCTTGGAACATGTGCTAGCATTTGCAGTCAACATTGCTGTGAAATGCATAGCAGTGCTTTGCCTTGCTTTTATAAGCACTCACCTATCTCAGAACAGAATCTGTTTAAGGCCACTCCCRTGGATTTCAGCATGAAAACACTGCCACTGAGAAAGCTGCTTCAGAAATTAATTCCCCGTGATAAKCTCTGTCTGTAAAGTCATCTCCACAGATCAGGAAAAGATGGATAACAAGAACTTACTGATTACTACAGCATGCCTCCGCAGTGTGTAGCTAGGGATAGGCAGATTCGTTGCATATCACAATGGAAGCAACCCTAGCATCTCCAATATCTGATTTAACCACAGTATTTTTCTGGCTTCTCTTATTCTCTCACATTTTAACTCTTCATGCTGTTTAGCACTCTAGGAGAGAAAGAGTTAAACTGTGCAGCATGTGGCATGCAGTATGGCTGGACATCACCCTCTGTGGAGATTTAATTAAAGACAATAGGATTTGTCCCAAGAAGCATGGAAGGCAACTACCAACAATTCTGAGTTGAGCTCTGAAAGGAGCTGAACATTCAAACCCAGTCAAAGAGCCAAAAGATGTCTGCAACATTGCTAAACAGAAGTGTCTACCTCTGGAAAAGTGCCAGCTAGGAGGTTTTGGACATTAGACCTTGTACCTTAACAACCTAGTTCTGTGAAGGAAACTTTTATTTAGCTAAGGAGAGACAGACAAGTCAAACCCAGGACCAAGGTACTGTGCATCGGCTACAAGGGTTATTGAAGGCACTTGCACATGTTGAAACTTGCACATGTTGAAGGATTGTGGTAGGGACCAGCYATCAGCTGCACCACRCAGTGATTTTAAAAATACAGAAACAGTCTTGGAAGCAAGGTCTGGACCATAGTTTTCCCAAAACATAGAAATTTTTCTCTTCKCTATGCTACGTGTCAGACTCCTGCCTATGTGCCTTTATGTTCTCTCTTAGATGGAACAAATTATTTTCTGCTCTGTGATGCTTATCCAAAAAGTTGGTCAAGACGGTCTCAGCTTCAGCATCTCCATTCCTCCCACAAAAGGCTGGTGTGAGGGTTGTCCTGAGTCCTCACAGCTGGGGAACGCAGACTGGAATTCCTTCAGGAAGGAACTGAATTACTATTTCACACCAGGACGTTCTACTGGGAACTAATTTTGTGGGAGAGAAGAAAAATGAACATATAAACATGAAATAAGGTGACAACTATAATTTCATTTTCTGAAGATTCCAACATTGGAGGTATTTATTTTTTCTAGTAACACCTACCAAACTAAGCATCTCAGGAGACAGATAGAAAACACATTGACTACACCTATACTAATAAATTAAATGTGCCTGGGACTGTTTTCTGTCACTGAGTCCAACTGGCATCCAGCAGTCTATATCCATACTGCTAAATTCTCATCTTCCAAAACATACTCGCCACAGCCAAATTCCCTATGATCTTTGATTGATCTTTGGACTCTGCAAATCTTTACTGCACTCAGGAATACTGCAAGCTGGTCCAGGTCAAAACCACACTGGGGATTTTTCTAACAATTTAATACACAGAAGACTTCAGTTATCAGGTCCAGGAACATTCCCAACACAGTCTAAGTTATAATATAGGTATAGTCATTTTAACTCTTCCCAAAACAGACATATATGTGACCTAAGAGCTAAGCAGACTAACTCTTTTGGGACTGGACTTGTTCTGGGAGCATAGACAATTAAATTCAATTAAATTTTCAATTTGCAGGATAGAAATTTGTATGTTGACAATCAAACTTAATCTAAGACCTTCCTTAGGTGTTAGAATGTTTTGATCTCACTCTACAGTTTTATTGCAACAAACATTTTCAGTATGACTAAATGAAAGCTTCTAGGCTCATTTTCCTTCATAAACAGCACAATTTCCCTCTTACAAAGTAATCAACCATTTAAATGTTTCTCAGCTGCATGAAACACAATATAAAATTTCTGTGGGAAACCAGAATTTGTTCTGGTTTTTCACTCTGCATAAATATTTCTACACAGTTTTATTCAGGACAAAATTCTACCTTAAAATATCCATTTCCCATTTATTGTCGGTTTGAGATATAATCACTCTTTGCACTATTGCTTTTCATTATTTATCCAGCTTTTAAACATCCAAAAAAGAAAACTTACATTAAAACTGAGCCTGAATCATGATCTGCTAAAAAGGACTCCCAATAAAATTTACTAGGTTTCAGATGGACAAGGGAACCTACTATTGCAAATCCCTACTGAGGACTGAGGAGTACAGAGTCTTAGGCTCAAAAGTAGATGTGTTGCAAAAACATGTGGGGTCTTTTCAAAAGTAGCTGATGCATGAAGACGTATTAGCTTTTCAGCCTGAGGTCTAGCAGCACAGGGAGTCCTCCCATGTGCTGTGGTGAARGACAATTAATACCTTCCTTCAGAGAACTATAGCTGAGAAAAACTGGTCCTCTCTGTCCACAGCTCTTCTTCAGGCCATGCCTGGTTTCTTTGCTGATAACCCCAGAAGTTCTGCAGCTCATTTCCTTCACTGACCAACTAAGTGCCCTGTGAAGTAAATCATGCTGCTTACTACATGTGACATTGCATAGACTGTRGTACAAAATGCTTATTTTCATCCATTTTAAATTTTCTAATGCATACATTCAAAAATGTGCGCCACACATGGAAATCAAAGAACCTCAGGATTTTAAAGCAGAAAATAAAATACTTGACTGGAGTAGATCRTCTTGCATAGAATGAGAGAACAAAAGGTACCTTGATAACTGAAGCAGAGGAAAAGTAAGCACAAACTCAAGAACGTCACAGTGTTCTTTCACTATTCATGAATTATTTTAAAATCTCCTTGGGTTTTAATCAAGATAGAAAAGAACCTTCATATCTGCATGCTTTTTGCAAGACAACAAAAAAACAAACACTTTATCCTTCTAGCTCCACTTCTGATTTTTGCACCCTCTCTCCTGAACATTGGTGCAATTGTCTTGAAAGCAACTCTTGAGCCCACAGCAAGTACAGCTCTTTCTATGGCCAGTAGCTGGTCAGGGCAGGAGAGGAATAATCAAGGAAAGGATTAGGAGGCAGGAGAGGGYAATCAAGATCTGGTTATAACTCTCTAATTCCCAGCCAGCTTTTGCCACAAAGTCAAGGTATGTTAGAGCAACCCTCGGGCTGTTGTAACCTACACCAGATGACAACGGCCTTGAAGCAACAATCTGCCAGCTGAAATCATTTGGAGCACAATAGCACTGTGATCTCATCTTCTGCAGCCCCTGGCATTATATAGGCTGGGCTGGTAATACYCAAAGTGATGCCAACTTAATGTCTACTAAAAGCTCCCTTCTGTCAAAAAATTTTAACTTGGCCAGATACAAAGTACAAAGAGGCCAGCATATGGAGCAGAATCTGTCCCAATGTAGTTTTGATCTATGATCTTATTAACTCATTAGTTAAGGAAATCTTCTCAGTTTTAGAGGAGCACTGCCATGGTGTCATTGCAGTGATCCCACTATTTAATAGTACACTCTGCACTAGAACTCAGTGTCACTGACACATCTAAAGGGAGAGGTCACACTAGGAAGAGAATCAGCCAAGAAATCTGACAAAATACAGCTTTCCTGGCACTAACCAAGCCAAGATTCGCAGAAAAGGCTGTTTCTGAAGACCAGAAGCTAGCAATGTTAGTGGTGATAACCACCAAGTCTTACACAATTGCTGCCATGGTTACAGAGAGATACAGGGAACATGGCAGGGAAAAAAGAAGTGACTCAAATCAAGCTCTTATATGTGTTAGGGTATGTGTGTGTGTGTTTTAGAAACGATACAGGAAAAGTTTTTCATACAACTACCCAAAGATTAAAAAATAATAAAATAATATATTTTCACATACATACAAAGAAATCTAGTCTCTATAAGTAGGCAAGGTGGTTGGAATATAAACTAATCAAAATTAGCACACAGTTGCCACATTAGCATACAGTTCCTATCTTCCTTGGGTAGGAAATAATTATCCCAAATTATACTCTCTGATCTCAGCAGAGAGCATCAAAGAGACCATGGGCAGGGAGGTGCTCATCAGAACTCCTGGGCTTTGTTTCTTGCTCAGGTGTGTCTTGTGTGTGTCATTGCCTTGACAAAGTGCTTAACCTCTGTGCCCTCCAGCATACTGTTAGAGACCACTTGTATAATTTTCTAGACCAAAAGCTTAATTTTAGAGTCTAATTCTGCATGGCCGTCAGGAACAAAGCACTAATCTCTCACAGTAGTTTTAAAGTACCACTCTGAAAGTCTTTAAAATAGTCAAAAACAGACCAATGCTTTCAGTGCAAAGGAATATTAGGCAACTATTCTTAGCTGCATGAAAATAAGAAAATTTTAGAGAGATCTTGGTTCAAGGTGGTTTTTACATGATCTGCAACTTAAAATCTGCCTGCTTTCCTCCAGGCACATGCCTTTGCTTTCAGAGTAAATTTAACACACTCGCAATGCAATTTCCCCCTCTTACAGGGGCAGCACAAAAGGGTTGGTGACTGGAAAACTGCTGCAACTTTAGCTTATGTTGCAGTAACATCTATGTAATTCTCACTGCATTTCTCAATAACTTCTGCTGGYCATGAGGGCTGTTGAGGGAATTCAGTGAGTTAAAGGAGAAATGTAAGCTCTTTCTATGAAAAGTAGCTGGATTTCTGTGAAATATACACTCTGGAAGAAGGTAGCTTTAAAGGCACAATATGTGCTAATACTGTTTAATGCTGAATTTAAAAGGCTGTCCTTTGTCATGAGCTCTTCTATGATGCTGATCATTGTGGTGTCTAAGTTATTAGTAGAAGAGTTTATTTTCACACAGTTGAGTTTTCTTTAAAATTTGGAGTATCTGTGGAAAAACAGATTAATCCATGAAACCTTATCAGCTTTATAGCACTGCTGGAAGTTTTGGTTGCTTAGTACAAATCTCTACCACTTGAAATAGAAGTGAATGGAGTAACTAGGAATGACAAAGAACTGCTTTATTCTGTGTGAGCAAGCCTCCAGAGATGAAGGAGAAGCAAGCTTTTTATTCAGCAAAGATCCTTGAAATTTAACAACACGGTGTAGTAACAGAGTCTAATAAATATGAGACTTGCATGGAGAATATTCATGCCACCCAGATTGGGGCATCTAGCCTGCTCAATAGTCTAATTTATGATTAGTTAAAAGACTTCCAATAGGAAAGGACCTTGAGAGGTCTTCTAGCTTATTCTTTACACTAAATCAACAGCAAGATCAACAATTACCTTTGTTTTCCTAAGAGACACTAGTCTAACCTAGTCAAACCTGCCCATAGAAAATGCAGACCTGGTAGAGGCTTCACAACCTGCCAAGACAACCAACAGTTCATRACTCTGGTATGAAAAACGTTTCCTAGCTCTTAGCTTTATTGCTGTCATTACAGTTGAAGTTTTCTTTTTATTTTGATTCTACCCACAGTGGTCATCAAGAAAATCTTTTTCAGAGAGTGATTMAGAATTAAAATTTAACTATAGAGGTTTAGAGGGACCAGCTGTGCAATTTGGAAACTTAGATGGCCATACAGGTAGGTCTAATTTCTTTTTAAACATTCGGATTTCCTTTAYGGATAAAGCTGGTTGCTTGTCATGGCTGGAATGAGAATAAAATGGTTTTGTCATCACCAAATACATTAAAAAAATTGCCAACTGAAAAGTAAATGGCAGAGGAAAGTGGAAAAGGACTGTGGCACACAACGTTTTAATTAATAATACATTTCTGAAGCAGGGAAATCATGAGAAAAGTCAATATCCTCTAACTCACAGTAAAAGTGGTTTTAGAATCTTTTAATATTATTAAACGAATAGTTTCAAACTCTTTAAAATTCTATTCCCCACTAGGCCGGAGATGTGAAAATGCACAGAGGGGTTTCTTTCAATACTGGGCTGGCTGAGGTGACAGAGAGTTTGACTTTATTTTTTTAATTCTYGAGTAATGTTTTTAGTTATTTTTTCTTTAATGGAAATCAAGGGTAATGAGACACATATAGCCTTGGGGAGGATTTGCTCATTCACTTTAGCAGGAGTACTTTCTTGGTTGACTGAAATATACTAGCTGTGGCCAAAATGGTCTCCATACRTACCGCAAAAATTGAAAACATTTCACAAATAACAGTGTACTGGGACAACTACCTCAGGAGCTTTGAGAAAAAATCTTGGTGGTCTTTTCTTCCTGGTGGAGGAAAATCAGAGCCAAGTCTTTGGCAGAGCTGACTATTTAACACAGAGCCCAGGAAAGAAACAAAACGCAATACCATCTAAATGTGGTGGCTATGTAAAATGCAAATATTTGAAGGCTTTCCATAAAAAATCAATACAAATGTTATCCTACTTTTCATCTCGTAGTCAAAAACTTCTGAYATTTTGACTCCCCAAACAGTTTCAGTAACCACTGCTTACTTGAATATCTGTRTCTTGCCCCTCACCAGTTACTCCCATGCACAATAGCTAACACTGTGCTTATTCTGATATTTCCAAATGCCAACTTTCCCTCACATAGACATTCTTATGAAAAACAAACAAACAAAAAACAACAAAAAACATATTACTAGAGGAAGCTTTCAGTAAGTTTAACACCCACCCTCCACTCATTCCTTCGCACAGTGGCCATCCAGGATCTAAATATTGCCTATGTTCATGAGGGTTGTCCACAAATACTGTTAAAACAGACAAAGATATCTGTATTCTGGAAGTTCCTTTTCCTTCCCATAAAACAACACTGATTTTTCAGAGATCACCTTTCTCTTTGGTTTCCATTAGGGAGCAAAAAAGCATCATTTTACTGGGCAAAGGAGAAAAGCATGCATTAATTTACCAGGCAAAGGAGAAAAGCATGCATTCAAATAACAATTTTCTAAAAATAATTATTTCATTTTCTTTCAACTGAGAACAGCTTTATGGAACTTTTAGAAGTTTTCTCACTCCTGGATTGATTTACTGGCAGCCAAAATAGTGGTTGCAGATAAAACTTCTGTTTACAACAATGTTTCTGCATCAGTTAGTTTTTTATTAACTATGTAGTTTTATATTATCATAGAATTGTGGAAATTAGTTTTAAGGAAGGCTATTCATTTTTCCATCTCACAGGTCAATTTATAACCATAAAGAGCTTTGTCCAATCTCTTCTTAAACATCCCAAACGATTGGTGTTCTACCTCTTTTCTTGGAAAAAAATTCTACAGCTTAGTAGACTATTAGAAAAAAACTCTTGTAATTCAGTCTAATTTTCCTATGACACATTTAAATAGGTTATTCTTCTTAGGTACTGTGCCCTGGACCATTATGTACAATTMAAAATCCTTCTTTCTTTTTCACATCTTTCAAAATTAGTGTTCTGTCCCAGATAACTCTTGTCACTTAATCCTTGGGCAAAAATACTTTTTTTTTTTTTTTTCCCCACCAAGAGGCGTTTATCCAGGTAATTCTGGGCACATCCTGTTCACAGATATTAGGCAGCTTTCAGGAGCCAAGMTAAATTTCTTCAAAGCCAGCTGACACATTGAGATATTACACGGTAGTAGTTGGGTATAGACAGGCCCCCAAACTTTATAGATTTATAGAACCTTTACCTATTAAATTGTGCTTTATGAGTGGATACTTGTGCTAAAAATGCTTGTGTTTTTTCAGTCAGATTGCAGAAACTCTGATAATAAACCTGAGAGTTGTGACATTTCTCTACTCTTCCTCTCAAGACTTTTCTCTGTAAAGCACAAAAGCAGAAACTGAAGACTATGAAGAGGACAGCCAAGAACAACTCGGGTTCTTTGCATGATGTGCCTGAGAAAAAGGTCATTGTGCTGAAGCTACTGAACTGCTGTTTGTCATGTTTGAATAGCTGCTGCCTAAACTCTTTGCCAGTGCTGCCCCTGAACAGCCAGAGAAGTGGGAAAACATTCCCAAATGGAACTTCAGTTTGGACCATGTAGACACTGTTTTTCTTCTTGGCGAAGTAACGTATGCATCAAAAGAAATATTAAAGTATTTTCTCAGCCTTAGAKATTTATATTGATATGCAGAAACATCAGAGATTTAGGGTAAAAAGGAAGTGGAGAGAACCACTATACAGAGCAGATGCACAACAGATTTCACTCCTTTCTCCACATTCCACAAGGGTAAAGCTATTACTCTCTCTAGGGATGGAGAACACCAAGACAGTGATGATACCCCATACCCTCAAAAAAGATTTCTGCTTATTATTTCTGGTGTGGCTGACAGCAGTATCAAGATTCATGGAGCATTTCTACCTTGTGGTTCCAGCTGTGAGATTGCTGGTTACATTTCTGGACACTTAGGTAAGTCTCACTAGTAGAAATATTTCATATGGCCACCCATAGGAATAAAGTTGCAGAGTCAGCACTGAGTCACAGAAATATGATTTGAAGAGGATCTCTGATGGTCATCTAAGTCAAATCTCCTTCACAAAAGTGGGCTTTAAACGCTAGGTTACTCTGTCTAGTCTAATCTTGAAGACCTCCAATGATGGAGATTCCAGTGTCTCTCTGGGCAAGTTGTCCAAATACACTTTCATCCTAGTAAAAAAAAACAAATCAAAGAGCAACCTAATTTCCTATCTAAAAAGTGGACAAACACACTCACCAGCACCAAGGAGAGAGAAATTATGACTTCCCTTCATCTGCTGACCGTAGATCAGAACATCCTAACACAGCCCAGTACTTCTGTTCCAAAAATACATGTGAAGAAACAGAGAGATAATCCTAATAATCTAGTTTTGGCTGATTTCAGTAGAAAATGTGACTCTGTAAAAACTGAGGTTGTTAAATTTTTATGTGAAATTTATCAATTTGAAACACTACACAAATATGTGGTCAGAAACCTCTTGACAGATAGGTCAGAGCAAGCAGCTGGAAATCTCTTAAGCAAATGAGCTGCTGGAAGAATACAAAATGTCTCTGTTGGTGGCCAATCCCCTTCAAGAATTTCCCATTTCACATCCACTCATTCCTGGCCTGACTGTTGAGTTGAATGTCAAGTAATAATTTTAATGTGGTTGTTTCGTTAATGGAGGACATGAAAACTGTGAAGTAAAGGGACAGTATCAAACAGTGGTAAGTAGGAACCTCTTTAAATGATAATAAAAAGTTTAACTTAACAATCATTCATGACAAAGGTAGTTGGTAAATAACTTGGAGACTAGTATTGCTATCAAAGATAATATAGCACAGAAAAGTCATCCATCTCCAAAACCTGATTATCTTCATTGTACCCACGAGACAGAAAGAGATGTAGGAAGTAAAGCCAATTTCTATATGGACTTCCTAAATCTAATTCCACAAGCCCTAAAAAGGTTCACTTTCAGCTTTTCCTCAGGTCAAAATTATTTTCTTCCCTTCTTAGTTGTAATATAACAGTGAGAAAATCTCCAAGACAAATGATGATACCAGCTATTTTTGCCTTGTAAGTATTATTTAAGCAAATGAGATAAATATGCAGCCTATAAGCATAGTTGTGGGGAAATTCTTGCGATAACACCCCATAGAACATTATTCCATATTCATATAACTGGGACTCTGCCCAATACCTATGATGCTGGTTTTCCTATAAACCTCCAAATCTTAATGTGTGGATGACGACAGTACATATACGGCATTTGCATGGAAAAAATGAGCTGTAAAGTGTTATAAAAAGCTGGAAACAATTCTTCAGTGTGCTGTTTGTTCCAGTAACACCACTTGTCTGCAGAGTACTGTGGCAAAGATTGCAGATTATAGTTCTAATAAATGTTTGGCTTATTGTATTTTTTAAAACAAATAGTTCTGCAGGATTATAAGACAGCAGTACAAACTGGAGGTAGTAAGGGACATAAAGATTCACTTGGCTAATCAAATGCTCGGCTACATGCATTTTTGCCAGGATAGCAAGCACTCATAATCTACAAATTCACCCAAGGGTAGCTGCTGAGTTTGCAAAGCTGATGAGACTAAATACTCAGCAGGTTTAAGCATTTAGGTTTAAATCTTCCATAGTTCGTAGGTGTCTGCCCCGCTGCTTGACATGTTTAGCCTGTTATTTTAACACCTTTGATATTCTCCAACAATCTCTCTACCATGTAGTCCTGGAGGAAACTCAGTTTCTGCTGGTCTGCATGTGTGAAGCTGAGCCACAGCTTATGAGCTGTTTGGAGCCCCCAATGTCTTTGAAGTGGAGCAGGAATTTCAGCTTGGTCCACCTGGTCACAGCTGATCATCCTATACAGTCAACCTAATGGCTACTGATGAGCAAATCTTTCTCAGTCTCTCCTGATGAATTTGTTCTCTTTGAATAAAGAACTAGATCCTGCTCTCTGCTAACACAGGCAACTCCCTGTTTATCTAGTTTCCCAAGATCACTTCCCTGTGTACCTAATTATTCCACAGAAACACTTAGAAAGCCTGAACACCTAACCTGGGTCCAAAATTTGCACACCATAGTAAAGCATTTAAGAAGTTGGCAGTGTTTCATTAAGAGGGATGAGCATCATGTCACTTAAATATTTAGTTTCAAGTAGTTACAGAAAATATATGCAAGAAAGACTAATGAAGAGACTCTTCACTGGGGAAAATGGCAAAGAGCTGCTCTGCTAATTTATTATCAGACACATACACACAAATTCCTTTGGCAAAAGGAGGAGCTGTATTTGCATCAGAGCAAACCCCAGCTTTTCATGGATGGATTGTGATTGGACTTATTGGTTAAGCTCTTACAACTCCAGAGCAGCGGACAAGAATTTCACTGGCCTATACACAATAGTGCTGAACAAGAAAGCTGCCACAGGCAACATGATGTTTTCCCCTCCCTCTAAATCCAAATCATAACAGCGACAGCCATAACTGTTAAACAATTTTCCTTACCACCACAAGAAATCTGCAAAGCAGCTGATCCGTCTGTCTGAAATCACAATCAAGAGACTATTTTTCTTTATAGATTTTGCTGCCCATGGTAAGGAAATTTCTGGCACTATTAAGTGGCACTAAGTTTCTCCTGGAGTAATGTGTTTGAACTGATGTGCCATATCCRGACACTATTTCTGGGAGTTGCAAGTGGGATCTATTTTTACCTTGTRAGTATTTAAATGTAAGATTAGCCAGAATTCTTAAGCAAAACAATGTCAAAATAGAGTGTTTTGATACCTGCACAAACCAGTGCCTACATCATTTCACTGTGAAAACAATGTTCATATTGATATCTGAAGAAGCTTCTGTAATATTATTTCATAAAAGTTCACTATAGGTCTTTCATCCCTCTATTCTCATCTTGTTTGATCTGATTTTACTTTGCATAATTCTTCAGAATTTGTGACTCACTAACGCCTGCTGACTTTGTTCTTTAGTATTAGCAAACACAAAACTTTGTCACAAAATTGTTTTCTCTATGTGTAGGTGTTATTCGACTTATACTTTGTTGAAAGTATGTTCCAAATACTTGTAAATAATTGTCCCAGCTCAAAAATTTCAAATACAGTGATATCAAATAAGTTTGACTTTCATTAGGGTATAACCCTAGGGTATAACCCTGTTTTTAACTAGAGGAAGTTAGCAGAAAAAAAATATATTTTGAATTAGAAGACAAAACCAGAAAGGCTTTAGATGTTATCCTAAGAGTAAAGCTCTCCAAAAAGAACTATATAAATATTACAAAAATTGTTTAGAAGAAAGTAAAAAATATTAAAAAGTAGTATTTGCTATTGAATCTCCTTTAGTTAGCCAGAAAGTTAATCTGGTCCAATTCCCTCTTTTTTTTTTTTTTTTTTTTTTCCTTCATAGGCCACTTCATTATACAGAAAAGATAATTCAGTTCCAGTTCTTCCTGTATATTACCTTTCAACCAAAGCAGTAAGGTGGAGCCTGTTTTCCAGAGTCTGCAAATAAACGGAATTTCCTACTCTTTCTTTCCAAGCAATTTGTCATTCACTGCATCGTCCAACTATGACTACAGTCTCTAAACATATCATATGTTTAACTAAAGTCATTGAGGGGCTTGGTTCCCAAAATGATTGGATACTCATTAATCATGTTCTTTTTGTGGTAGCCGTGAGACTCAGAAATACAGTAGAAGAAAAATCAAATCCATCATTTAGAACACATTATTCTCTGAAAAACTATCTAGAGACAAGCTTATGATCTTCTTGTGTGACCTCATCATTATCTTTTGCAGCATCACAAAAAAAATTTTTATAAGTATTTTCATTCATAACTATTTTGATACAAAAAGTGTGAAGAAATATCACTGTGCTAACCTTTTGTGTTTTTTTTGTTTGTTTGTTTGTTTCTCATGAGTTATAACATTGTGACAAGGAGTTTGTTCATTTGCCATAGTATGTGTATATTTTTTCTATGCTTCTTCACAGCTGTAGAACTGCCTAGGATGAGAAGATATAAATTTCTTTACTAGAAAGGACCAAGCCTCCCTTGAATACAGCTGACAACTCTTAGCACTGCTCAGATCAGACACTTCAAATGCAGGGACTTGATTATCTGTCTTTTTACGTGCAAGTGTGTGTGGCGAGCTGTATATCACTCTACAGGCTAGAGTATTCCCAGCTGCTATATAGTGATGCACATGGTACAACATCTAAACTGTCTCTTCAAAAGATAACTTTGGYGTCAGTATAAACAATGTAAAATTAGTGCAGAATGTGACCGAGACTATTTGACTGCACTTTTCTCACTGTGGATTCATGAGTTTGGGAGGTAGTGCTAGCTGACATAGTTCTCCTGTTTCTCCAGATCCCTTTTASTGCAGCAAGTTATTTCAACATATTGCAGAATTAAAAACAAATAAAATAGAGTTTCCCAAATAGGTGTAAAGCCTAAAGCCTAGAAAAGCTGACACATCTGGGCTGCCCCAGTGTATCTCTCCATGGCATTGCATTCTGCAGTCAGGATATRCTAGCAGGTTTTCTAACTTGTAAGAGAGTCTGTGTTTGGGGTGACAAGGGCAAGGAGTTTGGCCTCTGGTACAGACTAGTAGATGTGACTGCAAGAAACCAAAACTTTTTTTTTTCTTTTTGTTTTTGCAGGCTGAAAACTAACAAAAGAGTTAAATTCATATAATTCTTTGCAATTATACCTGAACAACTTTGCAGAGAAATCTTGACTAATTCAAGTGATTCACAATGCAGCTTTTTAAAAACAAGCTGCTGATGTCAGCTTTCCTGGAGGTCCACACACTCCTCAAGAGGGAGAATTTCTTTATCCTGTATTTTTGATGGAAAAATAATTCATCAGCACAGCAAATTAGATCTTGTTTTGACCAGTTTGTTTTCTGCTGTTGAGAAAAAAAAAAGAGAGAGAGAGAAAAAGAGTTACCATTTTACTTCTCTAAAGAAAGCTACAACTAGTTGAGTAAAATGTGCAGAGGAAAAAGCAGCTTAAATTCCAGCATGCTGGTGAAATGATATCATCAGGATGAAATGAGTATGTGGTCTCATTGAATAGGTGTGCACCCAGCCACTATGACTCTTGCCACTTCCTTAATTTGACCCAAAAGGTTCACACTGTTATGTCTGTCGTAATCTACATGAACGTCCCTTGCATGCTGACTTGGCAAAGACAGTTCCATTTCTGTAATCAGTTGAAATGCTTCTTTTGAAAATGTGGTTATTCAATACACGATTTTTAATGAGGTATTACTTTAAGGGCTGTGTTGTGCAGTCTCCCAAAGAATAAATTTACTCCAGATGAAAAGGATCATCTGGTTTAAACTAGTTAAAGTTGATTTTTTCTTTCTTGGTTTACTTTCAGCTAAGTATTACAGGAGATAAGACACTTTCCCCTTTTAAGGCAAGGACTAATTCTGCTGGCTGTACGCAAGGTCTGATTGAAGGGTTAACGTTTTGCTGAAAAGCGTGCAATTTTCGGTTGTACTCACCAATTCAAGAAAGATGGGTCTGAAAACTAGAATTAAAATGCTTGGAGATTCCTCATGCAAGCAAGTCTTTATGGATTTTGATACAGATTCTGACCATATCTGTMAGACCAACCAAAGTCAAGAAAATTGGACTGAAAAAATCAAGGAAATGAATTTTCCTATGATACTTCTGCACATAAAYACCAAGAAAAGTAATAATCTCTTTTATGGTATTACGATGCCTCTGTCTTTCCTTTGAAGCACAACTTAGAATTTCAATCAACTGATAAAAACATGAATGCTCAAGGTAGCAAGGGTGGAGGGAATGCTCTCATCTAAACTCTATGCATTCAATTATTCAATTTCTTTTTTTTCTTTTTTTTTTTTTTTTGCACAAAGATTGATGATTGATACAGATGTGTCCCTAAGTACTCCTTCTCACCTACTGCCTTCTCTGGACTTGTTCACCTCTCCTGAGTTTACTGAAAATCTATGGCATTAACTCACGCCTGCTTCATCGCCTCGTACTTTCCTGCTCCCAAACTCCACAAAGGCAAGACTGTACTGGTTCCTTCTACTGAATGTTTCTCCCTCTTATTTCAATCATACTGCCTCTGTGACCAAGCAATAACTCTTACCCTTCTTTACTGGCTCTCATGCCACGGGTTCCTCAAATATCTTTTAAACTCCTACTACTTGCTTGACTAGCTGCCCACCRCAAAATATCTGTCACCTTCTGCAAACACAAGATTTACACGTCATAGAGATTACACGTCACACACTCACGACATAGAGTGTGTGAGCAGCCCAATTATTTTCTTGCACCTGTTTGACAGAAAGGCTTAGTATTGCGTTTGGGAGATAATGACTAGCGTTTAACCCAAAGCTTTCCCTTTCCTTTGGAAAAAAACATACTTGGAGCATTGGAAAAATGCAGCTTGATTTCCTTCACTTAAGAAAATTTCATTTTATTTGATTATGGGAGTTTATCATAAGTGAGAGAGTTAAAAGAATTGTTTCAGCTTGTATTTATASAACCAGAGTTCGTGCCTTATATGTTTCAATAATTCTAAAAGGCAAAAAAATCATTATCAAAATAGAATATCTATAGTGATGGCTATTCCCCAATATGTTATAATCCATTACTTTTGTATGCCCACTAGMAAGTTACGCAGATGCAGATGTAACTTCTTTAGAAAAGGACACTATAGCATTTTCTACTTGCTTCCAGMAATGCTTTAATGCAGCTGTTCTGCTATATCTAATATGTTTAGTTACAGTAGCCATGAAAACCTCAAAATGGTATAAGGTTTTGCAGCTTCAGCAAATTAGTTTTGCAGTCTCAAAAAATGACGAGCTATAGCTAAGCCATCTACTTAATCTTTATGATACTACACAAACCTGCCGAAGTCTAACATCAGAAAATCATTTTACTGTRTCAAACATTAATATATTTATTTATATTTTTAAATCCAAAGAAATCACAATTTTAGTACTGCATTTAAGAATGATAAATGATGAAATACTTCATTTAAATGCTTATGATTAAAACCCCATTTTCCATTTTATAATGGGAAATTTGCATTAATAAGCCAAATCACATTCAGAATTTATGTATCTTCTTTCTTTCTTTCTTTCTTTCTTTCTTTCTTTCTTTCTTTCTTTCTTTCTTTCTTTCTTTCTTTCTTTCTTTCTTTCTTTCTTTCTTTCTTTCNAATACTTCATTTAAATGCTTATGATTAAAACCCCATTTTCCATTTTATAATGGGAAATTTGCATTAATAAGCCAAATCACATTCAGAATTTATGTTTCTTTCCTTCTTTCCTTCTTTCTTTCTTTCCTTCTTTCTTTCCTTCTTTCCTTCTTTCTTTCTTTCTTTCTTTCTTTCTTTCTTTCTTTCTTTCTTTCTTTCTTTCTTTCTTTCTTTCTTTCTTTCTTTCATTCATTCATTCATTCATTCATTCATTCTTCCAGTGCCCCAGGGAAGTCCAGGCAGACATACAAACTGAAGTAACACACAGAAGGACTAAGTCTTAATAGAGTATCACCAAATAAACTAATCCCTCAATACAGAGCTCATAAATTGAGATTTTTTAATAAAACAAGTCCCAGAAACAAGAATATTTAAAGTATCTTGGTCTATTACAATTACCAAGGCATATTTTTCAGAGAAAAGGAGAGACAATAAATGAAAATATCTTCAGAAAATTAAATTTATAGAAAATATATAAATTTTTGGTGTAATTTATTAACGTACTTCTTAAAGAACATCTTGAATAAGTTTTTGTGAATTTAAGTTTCCAAAATTTGAACAAATTTGACACCTAGACCCCCAAAACAAACCAAAATGCATAATGTCTAGTCATGTAAACAACTTAAAACTTAACATATGCCTGAAATCTTATGTGTTCAACATAACAATCTACTTAAAAAGAGTCATAAATGAAATAAAGAAGCAATGCCTTAGTCAGTCCATCTTTACAAAATCACAAGACTTCTCCAGATATTCTGGCTACACAATGAAACAGAACCAGGACAATGTGGAAATCTGTTTAATAGAGGTGCCTTCAAATAAAATTCAAGAGCATGAAACTGAAAACATAAACACCTCTTTTTGAAATAAAATGAGTTTATACTTTGTTAGCTTCAGAAAAGAAACTGAGCTTCCCTGTAGCTGGCACAATAAAGTCTTAGTCCTTTGAAAAAGAATTAGAAACAGATTCCAATCTGTCCCAATCTTCTGTCGCCTTCAGGGACTCTCCTCAACARTATCCTGATTTAAGTATGGTCTGATTCAAAAGTATATTTGAGTAGCRTATCTTGGCAAAATGAAGATACTTTACTCACCAAGAATGACTGTGAAATCTTCTGGCACTCAAAAAATTCACTCAGATTCCTTGAGATGAAAGGTTGGAAGTACAGGAGCTGRGGTGAATTCAATCATCCTTCCCACTGAATTTGTAATGATTCTGACTTTGACACATTCCAGATGTCCTTAATAACATGGAACAGCACTCTTCCCCYCATAAATGGACAGTCATCACCCTTTGAAATTAAAACAAATGAACAGGCAAACAAACAAACCAGGTTGAAACATTAGGGGGAAAGATGGTGGAGGCAGCGAGGAGACTTAATCTCTACTGGYTGACCTGAGAAGGTGAGGAAGAAAAGGAGAACCCAATATAGAGTACAGCTTAATATTTCTTGGGTAGATCAGAGGAGCCCTGGACTTTCTTTTACCCTATTTTGGATATTGACTGAACTCAAAAGGCCATTCAACAGTTGAGAAGAACTGCAGTACAACAGCAATTCAGTCAATTCATCAGTCACCTCAGCCTCACTCTTCTAAAACCACTGATGCAAGAAAGTGAAATGGAATGGCATATAGCTGGTTATCCTCTGTAACCAGGATTTTTAGCTTTTGGGACCTCATTTATTTCTTGCATTTTTTTGATGATGGAGTGGTGCATAAGGCCCAATGTGAACTTGAGAAAGAGATCAACTATCTTTTTCAATTGTACATAGCAGAAACCACCCTCTGAAACTCARGAATCCAGATTTGAACTAGCCCTCTATCCCACTCTGACCCTTCTCTCACTTCAGAAGTTGTTTGTGGTTCTCAGCTAGGAGAATGAAAACACRAATCTGGAATATCTGAGGCGACACCTTGCCAGGACAGAAATTCCRTGAGCTAGCTAGACATGTCTTCTCGTACATACATATATAAGTACAGATAGGTATGTACATGTATGTGAAAATTTCATTCTTTCTCTTTCACATAGTTTACAACATTTATGGATTTTAAAATTATGTTTTGGAAGAACTCTCCAGTATTTTTTTTTCTTGGTAGCAATGTTTCTCCTAATATTTAGCACTTTTAGCACAGTTTAGCACTATTACTTAGCACTATAGCACAGTTTACTGATTATCATTCTAACTTGCACTGAGACTGAATTAAAGTGGTTATACATCAAACACTCAACAAATTCTACGTATTGGCTACTACCAAATTAGCCCATCTAAAAGTCCAGAAAATACTAGATTTTTTTTATCTTAGCATTAAGTAACTTATTCTATATAACTCACGTATTCATAAAAGAACTCCAACCTTTAAAATGCATTGATTARAGTTTATATAACAGAAGAGTGTGATCTTGAACAAAATAATAGGTGTAAAATATTTAATAATRCTAAAGTTTCTGATGATTTATGCTTTCTGTGGAGTCCTGCACAATAAGGAGGGGACGTAAGCATATTGCTGTAGGCTATATCGTTTTCAATTTATTAACAAGCAGGAGGCAAGAGAAGGATTATATGTTCTCCTTCCCCCAGCCTGTTTCAAGAAGGCAAACGCCCAAAACGGTTGGACAAGCTCCAGAAGAAGAGCTGAGTTTTGTGTCCCTCTGAATTTGGGATGAAGTAACTGGCAGGGCTCTGTGCCAGAAAGGTATTGGCTGCCATTATGGCCGTATCCAATGTGGGTTTTAAAGAACAGGAAAGTGTTTCTGTTTATTTTTAGTTGTTTTGTTACTCCTTCTTCTTTTGAAGAAATTCTTATAAAAACATTTATCTTGTCATCATGTGTAAATTATGTACTATATTTTCAGTATTAGAGGGTTGTGTCCACTCCACTGTGGGTTATATATCAAGATTCCTGCAGCTGTTCTGAAAAGTATTTTACTCTGAAGATACTCCAAAGTTCTGGTTGACTAGAATTTGGAATAAAGATTTTGCCATTATATGCTTTATGAGAGGGAGACTGGTAAAAGTCTGCACTTTGGAACTGACTTTGTGATATTTGGACTGTGCATACACATCATGTGGYGAATTAGCATGTGGTGTTCTTATGCAAACAATAAAAACAAAACAAAGAATGAATTAAAAGTGCATTTAAGAAAATGAGCTTCAGCATATGACTAAAACAATCCCATAATAGCAACAACTTTGTGGTAAAGGTACATACTTGCCAAAAATATCTCTTACAGCATAGAAGCCTCATATTGAAAACCTTCAATTCAGCAGCAGTACAGATATTGCTGCTTAGCTAACATCCTGTATCAGAGAAAAATTAAGTGCAGCATGATCACACTTTAGAGAAGACGCAGAAGTCAAAACTACTCCAGCAAAATTTTGCAGCAGAAAGATCATTTTATATTATTTTGGATTTAAAGAGCATAAATGAGAAAAAAAATAGCCTAGAACTTACCGATAGGAAAAAAGATGTTAACAATCTTAAAAATGATACGCATCATGAAAAGTTCATCTAAACAAATCTCTGCCTCAGCCAACTGACAGTTTGCATTCAGCAACTGCAAAGCACAGTCAGCTAAACCCTGAAGAAAACCTGATGCCAAAAGGCAGTGACAAGAATGGTTCTTATTACTGAAGACGTGTAACTCTACATTTCTTCATAAGAATCTCTTAAATGGTAATAACTGCTACACTGCTTACCTCAGTTGAACTAAGATTTGGATGCTACTGCGGGACAGCTGACAGGTAAACAGAGCAAGTAGATGGTCTGTCTAAAAAGTAGCAGATGACATTGTATGGTAAAGAAATAGTTTGCAAATTTATAGCACTTGGCTTCCTTTCAGATCARAGGGCTTCAGTTCTTAGAATCATTTATATTAGAGATTACATCTCATCTTCCTAGACTTATTACCCTAAGGGAAGGGGTCTTTTGCAATGTACTGGGTCAAATTTCTCATTTATCTCTTATGTTCTGTACAAATATCATATTTTACCCCATCAAAAAAAAATCGAATTTCAGTAAAGCTGTATAATTTATTACACTTACATTGTTTTCTGCAACTAGAACCAAGTACTGTGAAATATTTTCCATGAATAATTCAAGTCTTTAAAGAAATATATGCCAGTTTTTCCCAAGTTACTGAAATATCATTAYGAATGGAGATATAAGTAAATTAAGCACACTTTGGAAAGTGTTAAGTGAAATGCATGTTTATATCTATCTTCTGCAAGCGTACAGCTAAGAATTATTACATGTGTTGATTCAAGATGAAGAGATGTAACATGGAAGTTAAGTGGCTAATTACAGACTGTTACATTTCATACRGCAATCAGTAAGAACAGACTGACGATTGACGAGGTAAAAATCAGGACTCACAAAAAAATGTTCTACAAAATTCTGAATGGTGAGCATATTTTGAAGAAACTGAATTGTTCTTCAATAAATCACAATAAAAAGAGATTTTAAAATGAATTTTCTACTCAAAAATGTAGAATATTGAAAGCTGTTAGGAAACTTTTAAATAAGATACATTTAGTG
The DNA here is from genome assembly GCA_003342815.1 of Eudromia elegans. Classification (NCBI taxonomy): domain Eukaryota; kingdom Metazoa; phylum Chordata; class Aves; order Tinamiformes; family Tinamidae; genus Eudromia; species Eudromia elegans. Next base: position 1,574,729 of record PTEX01000033.1, read on the forward strand.
TCTAAGGAAACACTTCTAGCCAAAATGGAATCTTAATTATAAACTGTTTATAGATAATACAAAATTTGATAMATCAGTACATTTTCATAATATCATAAAATCTAAGTTATTATTAGAGAAACAGAAACAGAAATCTAAATCTGAAAAATATGAAAGCAGGCTAAAAATGAATTTGAGCTAAGATTAGCTAAYAGCTAATCTCTGTTTTCTTGCTCTTCTACTCAAGGGATATACTGTATARTATACGAGCCAAAAATTCTAGCACGTGTTTGAATAACAGATTACTATATCCTAAAAAGGATAATTTGAACTTTATTTTTGGAAACTTTCCATWGATTCAGTATATATTTTTTTTTCTTGGTTTAATAGTAGGGAAAACTTTTTGTCAGTAACAGATTCACACACAAAATTGCAACACTGAAAACCCAAAGATTTAAAAAACGTTATTTTCAAGAATTAAGTATAGCTAATAAACCTTTTGATTGATTTACATGATTCATATGATGTCTAGAACATCATTTGTGCACATAGTCTTTGATCAAAGTTTTAAATCTATCACCAAGAAATTTGTTTTAAAAAAGACTATACATATATGATATGCATTAAAATAATATATTAACCATAATAATAATGCATTAAAATAATGAGCAAACCTTGCTGTTAGATAGCATGTATCCTCCATAGGTTTCAACACTTCTGTCTTTATAGTGTCTGAGCATTACCTGTTAAACAATGCAATGTACATCTTTAATGTGTGACTTTGTTCTTGCTCATCGCCATTCCAGAAGCAAATTTATACGAGCAATGAATATTTTCATAATTTTGAAGTTACATAATATAAAAACAAACCACTGGTGTGGCTTTCTGCCTGGTACCTCATTCATTGCAGTCCACTGCCTCYAAAAATTGTCATCTACACAGGTTCTCTAGCTTTTCAGGAAGTTAGGATGATGAAGAAAAATGAAAGCAAAGGAAATGAAGAACAATTGAGTGTCTGATTTGGTTGCCACCACACTATTAAGCAATTTTTATGATACAATAGGATCGCATCACCAAGTGAGGTGAAAATCAAGTCTACTCTTTTTGGTTTTCATTCTATAACTAAGGGAAAACAGTGAACAGTGTGGAGAATTGGTCTGATTCTTGCTTCGATTTGCAGCAGTCTCAACCCTGTTTGCAATAACCAAAGTTTTCCAAGATTTGATAGTTTTCTTCTTAGGTACGTGGACTCCAGACTGGAGACAGCAACTAACACAACAAAAGTCAAGTCACTCCCCTCTCTCCTTTCCCCAGCTGATGTGGAAATTCTTATATTTGTGAAGATAGAAGAAATCTTTATTTGGAAATGCTGCTAATACATAGACTGAATTGAGAAATCCTGAAAATAATTTGAAACAGCAAATTTCATCCTGGATGGAAATTTTGTAATATGTATCCTCCTAGACTTCTATACCATTTCATGACCTGAGAGGTRTGCTCACACAAAGACAAGGCTTTCACAGCAGCAACCGTGAAATGTTTTGCTGTAAATATGGTTGTATATGGCGGATGCGTAGAACTAGATCATATTTACTTAGCGCTAGAATAGTCTTCACAATAAATTTCTCTACTATCTTCATAAAARCTCATCCAAGACTACGGAAAAAATATGTACCTTTATACTAGTATGATAATTTCAAATAAATTTAGGTAGTTTGAAAAAAATAATTCCCTCTTCACTGGCTACCTTCTGCAATGTTTCTATGTTATTAGATATCCACAAATAACAAGGTGGGCAAAAATCTTGCACTTACTTTAAGGAAAATATCAGGACCACASCAACTTTCCATAAAAGCCAGAATTTGACTCTCTCTTATCAATCCATTGTTAGCCATTAAATTGTTTGGATGGTGGCAGGARAAGTGTGAAAAACGATGGCAATGAACAACAAACATGACACAAGAATTCAGAAGCATTCACGTGCCCTCTTGTCCCTCTTACACACTGAACAACTCTCAAAGAAATTTTTTTGATGCGTTTCTTTATATCCTCGAGAATGTAATCCTGCAASAGTTCACATGTCTCTGTTGTAGATTAGTTATGGACCTTTCATGCTGATGAGGTAATCTCCTTAATGTTCTATACACCATAGGACATCCTCCTTCTCTGTTTCATGTTCTGATATTAGAAAAGGTCAGAGAAGTGGCTAGAATAGTCAATAGGCTGGAGCCTATTGAAATGAGAAATTACAAAAACACACCAAAATTTATTTTTCTCTACCATTTCAAGAATACTATTAAGAAATTTAAGTAAAAAAGGATTATGAGAACATCTTCTACCAAAAAYATAGTCAATCATAATTTTATTCAAAGAAATTGATATTAACCTCTTGAGATTTATTTCCAGTGTAATGACTGGTAACACAGTGGTACTGAAAGATTAGAAAGATTAGGAAGATTAGATCCATACTGCAACTACTAAGTTTGCACACAGTAACTTCAGAGTTCACATCAAACAGTTACAACATAAAAATAATTTATCTTGAATGCAAAAATTGCAGCTCTAAACACATGACTTTTATTAAAACTATACTTCCTCGGTAACAGAGGCATGTAAAAATTGAATTAACTCAGAAAGAAAGATATTTTGTTACACAAATTATGTTGCAAACATGGTCCACATTTCTTTGCAAGAAGGACACAGACAGGAATTAAAGTTATCAAGTTCCAAAAATATTGTATACAAGCTTTTTAACAAGCATTGTAATATTACACAGATTTTGCAAGACACGACTGGAAAGTCTGAAATTTCAAAAATGTTCTTTTACTATCAGAACTTTACTTGTTTAATAGCCTCCTGACACTTTCTTTTCTTAAATGATACAAGGCATAAGTAAAACACATAAATCCCAGGTACAGGTTTAAACCTGTATTTTAAAATTTCAGTTAAATTTGTTCAAAAGGACATACATGCCACTGAGATAAATAAAGAAAATGAAACAAAATGTTTTTCAGTTAATAATAAATATTCAAAAGGATAAAATAATTTATCTTGGATCTGATGCTTTATTTATTTATTTACATTAGCAAGGAGATAGGTCATAAAAAAGGTAGGGGAGAAGAGCAGAGGAAGATGTTGGGAAGAAACACTAATTAGTGTTCTGCATTAAAAATAACAGTTGTGGAAACTGGGAGACATTTCAGGGTCATAAATAGGTCTTCAACATTGAATAAATGGACATAATATCATATGTTTAGCAAAAATCCCTTTTAAATATACACTAATCTCTGAAATTAACAATAAAAATAGAACAAAAATTTTGAATAAATAACAAACATATCTTCCATTCTCTACTGCAGACCATTTTGATATTTTAAATTAATTGTTTCTTCAGAGAGTAAAACAGCCCCAAGTGATCTATGTTTCACTTGAATTTTTTTTTTACTGTGCATAAAATTTACATTTTCAAATTAGAAGAGGAAATCTCAATTTCTTAAAAATCACATGCACAATATCCTGTATATGCAAAGATGATCTCCATATATCAGAGTAGCCAACTTTTTAAACCGCACTTAGTCCCAGAGAATACCTCTTTGGTAAAACACCAAATTTCTAAGACTATAYTAGACATACATGGTCGTCTTCATCATGAAATTTTCACCAAAAAAAAAAAGTCATTAGAAGAGTTATCCTCGGATGAAAGTCATATCCAAGTTATCCCATCGTCCTCCCTCATGAGTGAAAGTGAGCAAGCAACAAGCAGGAAAACATGTTAGCATAAGTGTCCAAGGTACAATTCAGGTCAATCTGCGTATGCTTGTTTTGGAGAAGTTCAGTGTAATTAAGTATCCATTCTACCCAAATAAGGATGATTTGGAAAGGTGTTTTCATTTTATTTCCAGGAAAGCACTGCAAAAGATGCAAGGTTCATGAAAATAATATGTCAAAAGTGCTGTGCTTGCAGTCACTCTATTTTTATCTTGCCTATTCTTTCAACTCCTGGCTATAGCTATACTGCARCCTAGCTGTTTGGCAAATAAGAAAAGTACAACATAAGGTAGAGCAGTGGAATTATAACAACTTTACTTACATTACTCTTCTTCATGTTTCTAGTTACAAGATTAGAATTGTGGTACCACTAACACATTCTTAAACCAATAAGTTATTCCATGCCTTTTTGAGAAAACTTCAAAAGCTGCCATCAACAAAAAGCACAATTAAACCCTAGACTCTATTTTCACAACCTCCCTGTGTTTGTGCTTATGCTACATATTACACAGAAAATTGAAAGTAAAGAGGGAAATGCAAATGAAGATAATTCAGAAAGCTCATGTTAGAGCTAATATTTCCCATGTTTTTTTCTCCTTGAAGTCTATGGTTTTGGGGAAAATTCTATTTTCTCTCAGAATTTAGGATGAAAATTAGGATTTCTCTCAGAATTTAGAATTTCTCTCAGAATTTAGGATGAACTAAAGCAAACAAAATATTCTAAGTATAAAACACAGGAAAATGCATAAAACACAGGAAAAATACTGGAAAGGTTAAAAAAGCTGGAAAATTCTCTAAATAGTCTTACTCTAAATTTCATACAAAAAGACAACAAGTTTCACTGAAAGATTGAAGCCTTCTCCCACCCATCAGTGAATAGGAGAAGGCATCCTTTGAGACAGCGGATCCAAATTAATTTTGAATCATTTGTCTGCAAGAACTTTTACTAATCTAGAGTAATACTGGTAATCAGGCTAGACTGTTTTTTCCTACCTGAAACAATTTTTAACCAAACATTCTCTCCTGCCCATATTCAAACTTCCAGAAATGGAGGAAAGAGGARGAAACAAAGCTTCACCTAGATGTGGATGGGTTCTTTGAAGCTTTTCCCTTAAATTCTCTTGAATGTATTATAGATATCAAAACTAACAGATTGCTGAAAAATTATTTTAGTAACTACACTATTTATTCATAAAGCTTCAGTATCTCCTTTAAGTTAACAATCTTTGGTAGTTCTCATTTATTTCTTTAAGGAGAAAAAAAAAAAAAGAAAGGAAATAATACATGAGAACAGGGAGTAGAGATTCTCATTTTTACCTTCTGCAGCCAAAAATGTAAATATACTATAAATATATAGTAATCTCCAGCAAACACCTATGGCTGAATGATTCATTCATCACRAATAGCACTTAAACATTTAAATGAAAAATGTATCATTCTCCTGCTTTACACATAGAATACTCATGTGCCTCAGAGGAAATTGATAGTTCATTCTTTTGGCAGTAGTGGTTTTTTTGTAAGTTGTTGCTGGCATAAACCAAATTTCATTATATTCTTCAGTTCTTAAGTCTTATCAAGAAAAGAAAAGGAAAGTAAAACAAAAAAAAATCAAGTTGAATTATTAAAAAGCAGATACATTATATTAATGTATATTCTGTTGTGTATTTTCCAAAGCATTACTMAATATGGAAAAATTTCTCGCAAACTTCATAGACCAAGCAAGATGAAGTTCTTTGGTCCACTGCTAATCTGAATTTCAAGATATTTTCATACTGAATTTGAGGAAAAAAATGTTCCAGAATAGGCAAAAGGAAAAATATTGTCAAAATTAATTACTATGTGAAACCTTGACGACATCGTAGGAAGATAACCCAGTGTTTTAGAAGAACACTGTTACTTAGACTAAACAAAACCTACTACCCTTCTCTTTCCCCTAAAAAGCCCAACCCTTCCAATTTGGAAAGTGTGGGAACCCACAAAATTGAATTTCCAGTTGAAAAACAGATTATGAAAAAAATAAATATTGGAAAATACAGAACACAGTTAAGGTTGGCCAGACAACCATCACCAGGCCTATCTTCCTCTTTTCTTTAGCACTTCTCCCTTACTTTTTAAAAAACAGCATCCTTCCTTAAATCATTTTTAATTGCTATCTAACCTTCAGAAGTCAGTGATATTTTGGAAACAGCATTGTACACATATAATTTTAGTTTGAAGAGCAAAAACAAAACCAAAGAACACCAAAATTAAATGTGTTTAAATGTAATCCATCATCAGTATATTAATTTTGGCTTTTACTCTCTGAATACCCTGAGAGCTCAGAATAGAAGCTAGCTCATGTACAAAACTTTCAGCTGTACAAAAGAACTGAAAAATGCCTCAAATCTTTTATTGAATTGGCTTATCAAAAAAAAATTGCACAAGTCTCACAGAAGAAAAATTTCAGATAGCCAACCTAGCTTGTGTGAGTACTTACCTGTTTAAGTTAAAAGAAACAAGGGCACATTAGGCTGTAGATTGTGGAGATTAGCACAGAAACAGACCAATTTAAGATGACATTACAAAATAAAATCACCAGTATATCCAAGCATATTTCTTATTATGCTTATGTGGAAGTTTGTCCTTTAAAATTTYTGATTCATTGCCTGTTCAATTGCCAAAGTGTATCTTCCTGTATTTTCTGCCTGCTTATAAAGCAAAGCAGGAACCTATGTTTCTGCAGTGACAGATGTGACACATAGTGGTAGTAGGTCAAGAATGAACCTTTACTATAGGAAGAGCCCTTTATGTTATTTAACARTGCAATAATACTTTTACCATCAAACTGTGTCTACATTTTTCTCTTTCTATAAACCAAAAGTGGTATTAAGGTTGCTTGGGTGACCTTATGTATGTTTTTCTACACTACACTCAAGCTTCTAGGCACTGAAAGCATTTCTCAAGGAAAGTGACCTTCCTGGTAAGAAACGTGATCTTACAGACATCAAACAACCCTAAAAGATCTCTCAGCACTTCAAGCAGGGCAATGTTAATATTCCAGCACAAAGCAGAATATTACATATCAAACCTCATAAGACTACAAGGAAACTGATATTCTCTCAACATTGAACATGAAATAGCAGAAAGATGAATTTGGATTGACTAAATCTACAGAATCAAGATGTGTCAGGTAAGAAGGCTGTTCACCTCYTCCTTTCAAAAGCTACGGTTTTGTGTTTAGCACAACAAAAATGGTGTATCATCTCATTCTGAGTAAGACTACCCAAACACGTAAGAAATGTATTCTACTATTCATTTTTTAAAATCATATCTATGTCCAACAAAACACAACCCTAAGTACACATAAGTACACACAACACTGCATGAACCAAGTGTCATAAGTACACTTACCAGTATCATAAACACATATTAGAAAATTTATATTCCAATATACATACATATAGTATCAACCAATGGACTATACAAGAGCATACAACAGTATATAGCAACAACTACATACAGTGTTTTTCAAGCAGTCTGAAGAACTTAAACTTGACTTACGATTTATAGTTCTTGAAAACTCTATAGTTCTTTTTTAAATTCTAAACAGTACTTTTATTTAAAACATCACACATATTCACAAGTCACTGAAAAAAAAGAGCTTTATTGTTTTATCATTAGTTGTTTTAAACTGACAAAAGACTAATGGAATCAGAAACTAAAAAAATTTTAGATATATTTTTAATAAAGTTATTATATGAGGAATGTCCTGTAACTAGTTCCTGTATAAAACTGCCCAATGGAATAAATACATTTCTAAAAGGTAGTTACTTTGTACAAATATCTGTAGGTCTATTTYTAGGACCAGAAAAAAAAAAAAAAGGCAAGAAAAATTTATTGTCAACAAAACACTGAACTTTTGAAAAAAGAAAAAAATCTTCAAAATCTATCAAAATCTTCCTAGCACATCTAAATTTTACCCTTTCAGGCTTGACCAACAGGACATCCTATCTTGGTGCAAACAAGAACTTTTTTCAAACATTAATTGCCCTCCATCTGTCAGCAGCAGAGTGTTGGTAGTCTTCAAAAAATCTGGAAGCGTTCACAACATACAATATAATTTTTACCAAGAATAAACAGAATATTTTCTCTATTTGGAAAGTTCTACAGGGAAGGAAAAAAGACAGTTCTTGCTCTATCTCCACCTTATGGTTAGAAAAAGAACTTTCCTGCTTTTTCCTTTATTGTGTTATTATAGCACAGAGAATATTTCCTATTTTTTAATTTAAAACTTAATACTTCTGATATTTATTATGCTCTCTTACACAGAAGTACAATGAAGCTCCAAGGAATAAATGTCCTCTGCAACATCTGCGTTGAATGCCTGACTCAAAATGCCTAATTTAATGATCAAAGCTGAGATTCAAATTGAAAAGTGATTATTTAGGCTTTGACCCACTAAACTATACAAGTTTATATATTCCTGTTTACTCAGTTGGGAGTTAAGAAGCTAAAATTCTTCACAGTTTTGAACTTCCCTGACATGCCACTCTTGATATTCATAGTTTATAATTTTAAGCATATCATTCAGGTGATTTATAACACTCAAAGTGTTACAAATTAAAAAAAAAAAAAAAAAAGAAATTGCATACATCCCATTTCAAATTTTTCTCAACCCCTCGTAGAGCACTCTGTGCAAACAAGCTGACGTGAGCCTGATGGCTGGAATAGTGCACACTTCTCAAGAGAAGGTTGAACATGGCAAACAGCAGATCCTCCTTCATCAGCCACTCCACATATGAGAGCAAACTGAAGTAACACATGCTCCCCTCAAAGTCACTTCCTTATCAATAAGCACTTTTCCGCTTTTCTTGTATCTGCTTATTTTATTTACTTGTGATATCACCCGCTGGCTACCTGGCTAACACCAGATACTTCAGAAGGGGAGGCAAGGGCCACTATAAATGCTTTTATCAAATTATTCTATTCTCTGTTTTGCATTTTTCTCCATGTTAGCAGTTAYAGTGCAAGGAGAGGAGAAGGAGGTGAAGCAGTAAAACACTGGGAAAGTTTCAAAGAGTCAGGAGAGAAGAAAAAAAAAAAAAGGAAAAACGAATAAAAGTCTAGTATGCCTTTATCCATTTATATTCTTTGACCATCTTTCCTGAAATGAAGACCCACAACTGCACTCTCTGAGCACCTATTATTTATCTCATTCCCCAGAATCTCTTCAATCCTACCTTTGAAACCAAAAATATTCAACAGGATGTCTGAAGGGCTAAATTTCTCCAGGTTCCACAAAGCAGGCCAGTAGGAACCTATTGATGCCTTAGCACAGCTCTTCCCTCAACAAGCCTTCCTTTTTTCCTTCTAAAGGCAGAGAATCAACCCAAAACCTAAATCCCCCAAATACATACAAGCAAATCAAATTTCTTCAGGCCTTCTCTTCAAATACCTAGTGTACAAAAACATGTCCTAAAATTTTAATGTTTTGCCATTAGCCATCTATTTTTAAATAAAGTCACTAGTGGAGGGAAGAAAAAAAAAAAAAAGGAAAGGAAATTTTAAAAAGGAAATRTTCTCCAAGGAAGCATTGTAAATAGAAGTGTTTATGGCTATTTAGACAACATAAAGGTATGTAGAAAGAGCTACCAAATATCAATATAATTAATTCTGTAGTGTGATGTACAAAAATAGGGTATTGGAAAATTATTGTGTATTCCTGAATGTAAAACTACACCAATAGCTTTAATTTTAATTAAACTTTTATTTAAAATTTAAGAGATAAAACATGTTTATTTCTCTGGTCTTCTCAGTACTTGCTCTCTTCAGATATTTCCAAATGTTCTCAGAGAACTGGTAAACTAGTGAGACAATACTTTTTCGAGCTTCTTATAGTATATAGCACTCTCCTATTATAGTCCCTTTCCCATTAAAAGTAGAAGAGGAGGGGGGGGAAAAAAAAAGCTACAAATCTGCGCCAAAAACACTACCAAAAAAAAAAAAAAAAGGGGGGGGTTAACAGCAGCTAGGGGGGGGGGTTAACAGCAGCTACCTCCTTTTCTCAATGACAGCTGATCATCCATCTACTACTATTACTGCACCGAGAAAACTCCACTAAGCTCCAAGATGATCTTGGTCCTATGCAATTCAAAAACAAAAAATTAAAGAGTGTGTCAGACTGTTCAAATCTCTGTCCAACAAAGGAAGGTAAACGGCTGTACATAATTCTTAAAAATATTTCAGGAAAAGAATTACAGTTCTAAAGAAGAAAATCCTGGTGTTAAAATACTTTTGTGTGTGTGTGTGTGTGTGTGTGTGTTTTAGGGTGACAAGGGAGGGAGGTAAAGGAAAATAAATATCTAGACAGCTACCTCTTATTCCTGAGACTGTAGTCCTATCCAAATAGCCTCCACCTATGTAGATTAAAGTATCAGATACATTCTCAGCTTTGTGGAATTCAAAGTAAGGGAAGAAAAAGTACAATAGGGCACCTAGTTGGTCTTTCATAGACGCATACTGAACCAAGACCTTTGTGTTAAGGAAAGCCAGAAGAGACAAATTTTCTTTTTGTATGCTGCAAAAGGATAGAATTTCTCAGGTTGTAGAGTATTTTAAGTACCTGGACATGATACCAAATTCAGGTTTGAAGTTCTAGCATTGCTTCAATTTCCTTAGACTTGAAAAATATTCAGGAAATGTAATTATTTGGGGCTTTTTTACAATGCATGCTCAGTAAGCTGTTAAATAAAATTAGACTATTCAATATGTGATATTTTACTTTTTTTTTGAGAATAGCCCACTTTGATATGAAGCACCCGCTGCCATATATTCTACAAAATAGTGTTATCAGCTTAAACAACAAGACTCACTTCCTCTTTAAACAAATTATTGCTAAATGTTTTAAAATATTTTCAAGGCATCAAATCAGGAAGAGAATATAATTTCAGTTAGAGATGTTTTTAATCTAGTGTACATTTCAACACTTCTGCAGKTTAGGATGACACTTAAAGGAGAGGGAGGAAGCGGTTCAGCTTGCATGCCAACTTCTCGTCATTATTTCTACAGGATCTAACTTCAAAAACACCATCTTTTTTTTTTTTTTTTTTTAATGTGCATCAGTCCACACCTGCTGAATTAAGACCACCAAGTCATCTCACATACCATAGCAAATAATAGGCCAGCTTAAAAATACAGAATATGTATCCATTCCCCAAAACATGGACACTTTAACCTACATTTCAAAAGGATTTACAAATAYTAAGACATACATAAACAAATCAAAGCCAAGACATTTAATCCACCAGYTTCTACAGCACTTCTTTTGAAAGTCAACATTTCATTTAACTGGTAATTCTCTTCTGAAAAGCACAAGCTATGATGGATTAAATGAAATTTGTGTCTTTATTACTATTTTCTTTAAAATGCTTAAAACTTATAACAGTAAATAAAAAAAGACACATTGTACTTCAGTGAGTATGGTAAAGTATTTCTTCATTTTATTGTAAGAAATAAGATATACCAGCAGATTTAAATGAATTATTACTTATGATACTTATATGATAMTTATAAGACATTTTTAATTATACAYGAAATGTGTAAAAACATTTTTGTTTGTTTGTTATTTGTTTAAGAAACAGTAGGATACTCAGAAGGTAGGTCAGGAGATACACATTAGCAAAAGCAAACACTTCCAAAAGTGCAAAAGCTGGCTCACAGGATCTCAAGTTGGTAAGTACACACACACAAAAAAAAAAAAGATTTGAAATCCCATTGTTCCATTTTTTAGCCTCTGCTTTTCTTTAAAACAACCTGAGAAAAAAAAAAAAATATATATTATCATTGTTTATACATATACAGCTCAGGCAGCAGTAAAAGTTACCGAACAAAACTGTGCTACTCATACCAAAGGCTCATGCAGCTGAACAGTGTCTCACTGAGTGATGAATGGAAAGTGTCAAGGAAAAGGTTACAAATTCAACAAAAGCATTGAAATATATTAGAAAATGTTTAACAAACTGAATACTCAAACATGATTTGGGGAAATTCTTAGGTTTTCTAAATGAGTGTTGAAAGCAGCAATAGCTCTCTCAACCTCTCAGCAGATTCCTTAAAGCTCTTATCCACTCAGACACAGACAAAAGAAAAAGCTAAGATGTGCAACTGTACAGTTACTACGCTCAACTTTTGTTTGTAATGCCTTATTGTAATGCCTTATTTCTTTTTATATCAAGAGTGCCTAGACCCTTGGAAGGACATTTTTTGGTTTGGATTTTAAGTCGAAAAGTGAACTTCAAAGTCCAAGTGGGACCTCTTAAGTGTTAACATTATTAAAATATGGGCAGTTTTTCCTTTCTTCTCATCTTAAAAAGAAATAAATGGAACAAAAAAATGTTCAAATAATATTAAGGTTGAAGTTAAAAAGAAATTACAAAAGTATAAGATTCCAACTGCAACATTAACTTGGCTATCATACATGTCCTGTATATATTTCTGATACTTTTTATTACTATAGTAACAAACTAAACATTTTGGGGAAAAAAAGAAAAAAAACAAAACAAAGATGAACAGAAGCCATTGGACCCAAACATTCAGCTTTATTATTGCATGACTCTGCTTGTGCGGGGGAGGTGGGGTGGAAAGGGGTATGGAACATATGATCTCCAAAGGTCCTTCCAACCTCAATCATGTTTTGATTAGGAACGTGTCTGTTTCCCATTTACTTAGCACTACTAAGATGGTTGAACAGATAATTAAGCAAATTAAAGAGACTCAAACCTGCATAAAACCCACCTAAGTAAAAYAGTCTAACAGCGTGAAATGAACTGCAGAATAKAGCAGAATTTTGGGCATACTTCAACACCACTAATTCATTGTAGGGAAAGAAGGTCAATTTACCCCTTCTTTCACATACACACAAACTCTTATCAGATACAATAAAGCAGATAGTTCCTCCAACACATTTTATGTGTTTGTGACAGAATTACTACAATATTGTATATAATAATAATTCTGCCTTGATATTATTATAATTTTGTATCTAATAATCTTAATTTATTGCAGGTTGTCTCAGAAAATTTTTGTTCATCCTGTCTTAATGCATAGTACATTAAAGAGAAAAGGATAATAGAATAATATTAAAAMTGCTTTATTACCTTTGCTGCAGCTACAACATGCTCAGGTTTGACAATTTTACTTTTGTTCTCGAAAGCATTTGTTCTGGCTTCTTCTGCTAGTCGATGGAGAAACAGTAAGAAGTCCAAATGCACCTTTAACAGGAAAAGCAAAAAGGATTCAAACTATTAATACACAGTTAACTGCAGTGAAATGAACACTGTTTGTTAAAGCTTTGCTAGAAACCTTGAGGAAAAGAAAAGAGGATTTGCGTATTAGGTAGCTTCCATTTTCTTAGACTGCATTCTCAGGCAAACAAAATACCACTCAGTTCAAGTCTTAATAAATACAGATATATGTGTTACTGTAAGACTATTACAAATATAATTTAAATTCTGTATACTTAAATTCTGTAAGTGCCTTAAATAGAGATGAAGATCACAGATGACATCTGATCTAACAGAAATAAAATCTGATTTAAAGTAGTAGGTCTTTTTCTTTTTTTTTTTTTAATAAAAATGTATGCAAACAAGAGGAGAATGAGAAGGACCCTTTTTGCTTAGCAGTACTAATATAGTCAGCTTCCAGTGACTAAAATGGTAAGTCTTTGGTAAGTGTACAACAAATTCATCTTTGTTTATTACCAAGTGGATCACAGGGATATTCAACTGTTTCTGTCCTTTTTCAGGGAAAGCAGCACTGACAAATTAATTTCTCCAGCATAAGAATTTCTCCACTATCACGGGGTTCCATCCAAATTTTTTTTGCAATCTCATTGCTAAACCTCTTTATATTAAAATAACTGGGATGGCAGTATCTGTTCGAAGTAGAACACTGTGCTGCTAGCAGTGAAGTGACAAAAAAAATCCTAGAAACTGCCCCATCATGTATTAGAAATGCCACCAAAAACATCSTTGCTTGATAAGAAACCTATAATCAAAATCTCTGGACCTCTTCTATTGTCCAACTTTAAAATGGGTAACTTTGCCTCTTACAAATTAAATCCTCAAACAAGCTATTTTAACTTTGCCATGTACAAAATATTATGTCTACCAAAAGCTCAAAAATATTACTGAAATATATTCAATTTATTTTGTTTATATGAAGTGATATACTTATTCATCATAACTGATCTGCAAGGTCTAAAAAGTWCTAACAAGGAAAGATGCAATGCAGAATATATAAAACTACTTTGGCAATATAGTCACAAGAAGAGGAATTTTTAAGGAGGACCAGAATTTTTGTTTTCATACAATATTTTTTTTTTTAAATCTGCTAAACTACATGAAGTATCACAATAGAAACATTTATGTAATATCTGGCATCATTTGGGCAYATCTACTACACAAAAAGCAGTCATTCTTGCAGACTTACTTAGCAAGAATATCAGCATGATTTTTAACCTCTTCCTTAACTACTCAAGCTGAAATGATCCAAAACAACCGCACAGTGAAACTAAAATGTCTTTCAACTCAGATTACTAGACTTACTACATGGAAATTAGATTTATTGAACAAATCTATGGGAGGGAAGGGGGGCTTGACACATTTTAAAGTCCTCTCCCGAGGTACCTGAAGGCAAAAGTGCTATCTTAAAAATGTCTTTAAAAACCTGTATATTCTCGCAGACTCATTGCAATTTCACTTCTTTATTTTCAAAGTGAATTACCCTATGCTCAGAAGCTTCCCCTGAACTCATACTGATTTAAAAGAAACACCATTACCTAAGTAAAATCAGAATGTACTACAACAGAATACACATATTAATAAATATTCCAGATTATTTGGGTGTTATAATGTCTATTTTTAAAGAAATTAAGAAAGGTTAAGAAAGGCAGAAAGCAAGAACACCATATATCTGACAGCTGCTAACAAGTATTTAAGTGATACCACACTTTAAAGTTATCGCTTTAGCGTGTTTTAGGTCATCCTCAGAACACAACTTAAAATAGTTGTACAACAATGCTCTTATGTCCCAGAAAAGAAGCATTTGTTTTAAGAACACATGAGAAACTGATAACACTCTTGCAGAATGATTCCTGCACACCTGTTCAGCAGGAGTCCTTGGGTTATTTTGCTGTCATATATACATATATATATATATATATATAAAGAAATCTCTGCTCTCTCTGTTATTTTGCCTACAGACTGCACCTATTTCATCAGGTTCCATTCCCATAACAAAGACAAAAATGGTCATTCAATATATACCTTACATTTTTCTGCAATGCAAATACAAACCTGTATTTTTAGCTTAAGACAAGCAGTAGAATTCTTGCTTTTATTATATCAAGCTAGAACAAAGTTTGCACAGATTTTTCTTCTCAGACCATTCTGGCAGAAAGAAAGAAAAAAAGAAAATCCACAAGCCTCACTACTAGGATCTCCTCTTTTCTAAAAAGGAAAAAAATAAATAATTGAGTTCTARAAACACAGGAGAAACCTCCTGATATATCCTCAACACTCAAAGATATTATAATACTCCTTCAAAATAAAACAAACAAAGGCAAAACAAAACAAAAAGTTTGTTGAGAAAATTTCATAAAATTTGTAAGCAATACTGTGCATGAAGAAAGTTGGTGGTCAAAGCTTCAAAATTCAAAACCAGACTTAAGCAAAAGGTGAAAGGGTAGAGGAGAAAAAAAAAAAAAAAAGACTTCATTTAGATAGTTAACAAAAACATTTGATTTGTTATGGTTAGTTTTTCAGACTTTGTATCTGACAAAGTAAGGATGTATAGATTTAATCAAGGAATATCACCAAAGAGACAAGAAAAACAAAACAAACAACAAGCAAATAAACAAAAAAAGCAACAGGGAAATGTTGCAGCAAGGCAGGCAGATCTCCTGACTCAACTAAGTACTAAGACAGTRGAGTCAAAAGTAAGCATGAAGTGAACACTCAGGAAAACAGCCTTCAAATTGAAATAGCTGATTCTCATATTTTCCTGTAGAAGCCACAAGTAGACTGCTCAAAATRTATGTGGTTTAGTCGGGTTAATATAAATGTATAAAGTGTACAATCTAATCATTCTTATAGKATTTGGAGCAAATAACACAAGAAGAGATGCTAAAAACATTCTCAAAACTTGTTACCTGGTGATATACAACAGGTCCTAAATTGTGCATTTGAGGGTTTTTTTTTTTAAACAGAAATCAATAGTTGGAATTTTGCTTATTTTTCAAAGAAATAAAAATGATAACTGAAAGTACCATGCACAATCACCACCCTTGCACAGTGATTCCATTTCAGACACAAGGTAAAATAAAATTAAAAAAAAAAAAAAAAAAAAAAAGAGCACTTCCTAATATTAAAGACCTTTTAATCTGATATTGTCAAAAGAGTTAGCATAAGCTTCCATCCCATGATTAAAGTTTGTTCTCATCTCAGCCTTTGTGCTGGCATGAATATTTGCATAGCCGAATTTGAAGGCAGGTCAGGTAGCTGCTGTTCATTAGTTTCAGTCAATTCAAGCAATGATTGCCTTTGCAACCCCCTCATCCTAACACCAGCACCRGGGAGACATGAGAACCCAAGGTCAAGGTTTGGTTGGATGTCCCACCTACCCCTTTCAGACAGTTGCACCAACTTGAATCAATATGATCATGGAAACACAAGTGAACTGTTACTAACATCTGACAAAAAAAAAGATAAATAAATAAACAATAAAAAGATCTATTTATGGTTCTGCAAGAATGATTAGTTTAATACTGCATTCTTTTAGGTATCCTTTGGTGGCTTTGAGGGCTCCTTAGCTTATAAGATATTCCACAGATAGCAGCAGTAGTAGGAGAAAATCCTATTTTTATTAACTACTTATTATCAAAAATAGGTGCTGTTTACATTCAAGAGTAAATGTTGCCATGTAACTATTACAGTCATCTACATTACTCTATGCATAATTTGCTATTTAGTATATTTCTATTTAACTTCACATACCTAAATGTCCACCTTTAAGATGCTGCTTAAAGAGCATCATGCCCTCTCACTGTCATGTACACTTGAAACCAAAAAAGCTAGGTAAATCAAACCATTAAGTTATAAATATATATCTTTTTCTTTATGATACATATTATATATTATTATATTATATATTTTAATTATATTACATATATTGTATATATTATATTCTTTAGGAGCAGCTACCAATAAGCCCTCTTGAGGTCAAGTTCCCTTGCTCCAGCTGAGCAGGTTTTTTATTGACATAAATCCTTCTTGTGACATAAATTCCTCATTGTGGGTGAGAAGGAATGCAATGTGCCATAAGACTCTATTATCCTTACATGTTTATGGCAAGTGATTTTATCTTATTAAGAGAATCCCTTCAGAGATTTAAGAGAATCACTTCAGCCTCCTCTTTTCATCAGTAACTAGGCTCTTCATTCCCTAGTTTCAGGGCAAGATTACTCATAAGGATTTCTGGAGGTATGTGGTTATTCAAGACGCCTTAACAGCTAAACAACTCACTAATCACACTTTAGATGASTGATACCTGTACTCTCTAAGCTTCACATAGCAGCAACAAACACCTCTATCACAGCTGTGTAATCCAAATGCCTATTTCTTAGTGTGCTTACATGAAATTCTTTGAAGAGCAGTGTGCATGTGTAGGATAACACRGTGTTTACATCTGTCTCTGAATCCTCAAACTCACTGTCAGAGGGAAAGCTACAACACAGCAGCCGTCAAGGATGCAGAAAGTCACAATGAATACTTATAAATAACATTTATTAGGTTAAGCAGCCACCATCTTCCCCAAAACTCTGCCTGCCCACTGCCTACAGGCCACTGCAGGAACATCCTCAGTAGTAACTTGACATGACACTGCTCCAGGATACACCYTCCATCGGTGCATTTCCCTCCCGGGTTAAAGCACTTAGGGAGCCCCTTCCCCATCCAAGGGCATTCCGAGCAGCACAGGACTCGTGCTGGGGCTGCAGAGCTCAGCACAGCAGCTCAGCACCGCCCGCCCGGCAGCTCCCCCAGCCCAGGCCCGCAGAGGAGGCAGGCAGGGAATCAAGGAAGGCGGGAGGTTCCGCGCCCGGCCCTCTCCTCACCAGCAGATCGGTGTTAGCCGCCAGCCGCACCTGCGGCTTGTGCTTCTTTATTATTTTCCGCAAAGTGCTGCGGGGCGCCGTACGCTGCATCTTCACCTTCCTCCTCCTCCTCGCCGCGCAGTGGCCGGTGCCGCCAGGGAAGGGCCAGCGATGCCCACCTAACCGTCGTTCGAAAGGGCCGCCGCGCGCAGGCGCGCTGCGCCGTGACGCACTTCCCAACGGCCGCACCGCCCACCGGCGCGGCCGCTTGAGGCGGCGGCCGCCTCTCGAGTCCGTTGCCCTGCCCGCGCAGGACAGCGCGGCCCCTGCGATCTCCGCGCAGGCTGCAGGAGACACGCCGGTGCCTCTGCCCGCGCGGACGAGCCGCTCCGAGGAGGAGGAGGCCACCCGCGGCTGTGAAAGCCCGCGCCCCGCCGCGCGGCAGGGGCCGTGTGAGGAGCGGCCCCGGGGCGGTGCTCGCTGCCTAAGGGCTGAGGGACCCTGCAGGCCGGGGTGAGCCGGTTACCCGCGCAGGCAGGTGCCTGTCAGAACGTTTCCCCTCGTGAGGATGAAGCTGTAGTTACATTAGCGGGGGTTTTCCCAGCACAAACTCACCGTGGTTTGTCAGCTAAARGCAGACATGTAGGTGGTCTGACTGCTTTTGCCAAAGCCCTGAACTCTGCTGCTGAAATGTCCCAAAGYGGGGAAGGCCCCACCACTGGGAGGAATACACCACTGGTCCAGGCCACTGAARCAAGCCAGGGCCTGGCCTCTGGATTTTAAAACATGGTCAGTTTACTGTAGAAGCCAAGGGAATTGCACAGCAAAGCCGTTGTCTCAGATGGCCCATTTGGGGGGTGTGACACCAAATGGCCTTGCTTGTGCCCAGGCGGCAGGGCCAGGACCCCAGTCAGCACCATAAACCAATACTCAAATGAGCTTAAAGTCACATCAAGCACCTAAAGCCAAATGAACAGAGCATCGACTTAATCATACACAGAGACGTGAGCTCCTTCTAAAATCAACCCCCGAGTGCCATCGGTKCTCTTCCCCCGGTCTGTCCCTGCACTTCCACTTTGGCTGAGTGGAGCACAGGTTTCCCCGCCGAGGGGCCTCTGCAGCTTGGTATTCTCAGTGTATTTGGGCTGAGTGTACTTAGTTGGAGAAAGGGTCAGGATTTCATACCAAGGTATGGAGTTTTTCAGAGTATTTATTACTTTTTGTTGCTGTTGTTTCTTTGGCATAAAGGATGTTTGTAAATTTAAATGTTAAGTCAGGAAGATAAGTTGTCTTTGTTTTAATGAGTTTAATATTTATCAGCCGGAGGTACATATTTCCAATAAAGCAGCCAGATATTAATCAGTTGTATTAAAATGTGTTATTAGATATGTATGATTTGGTGTTTTAGTTAATTTTGCAATCTACACAAAATATGGTCCAAATAGAAGTACGATATCTGACAGCAGGAGGGAATTTAAGATTTTCCAGYGTTTTGTACGCTGACGAGTGTTTGAAAAATCAGGCTTTGTTCTTTGAGCTTTGACTGTCATTTGCCATTAATCACCAACAGCCATGCAGATCCCCCAAATCACGGTCTAACATACTCTTTTCTGTAAATGGATAAGCATGCTAAAGCATAGCTAGCTTTTCTGCAGTTTCCCTATAATGATCACACAACTACTGGCTCAACAGCACTGAGGGAAGTAGGTGTGTGTTTTCTGAACACGACTATGACCCGGGAGATGCATAGGGTCATACACTGTAATACTCGTCTTCTGCACAGAGAGGTTTGCAGTGGGATCAACAGTAATTCCGCACGTCAACAGGTTCGAGTGCACAGCTTATATAATTTCTTATATACTTTACATTTTTTATCAGTATTTCTGTAAATATATTTTGAGTAAATCTACTCAAAAGCAAAGACTATTTTGCTGTACATTTATGCATTGCAATGGATGAAAATGTTTTAAATTAAGGCTTATTTTATTACATGACTAAACCTCATAAAAATTACAACTGTTCTTTTTTTATTTTTAAAAACAGATTAATGATTACAATGCAGTGAATCATACACCTGCAAGCTCATTATGTTTCAAATTTGAACATATGCGTTTGAGTCTTCCTTTTCTTTTTAATGGACTCCATCTTCTGTAATGCTATCATGAAGTACAATTTAAACAGCTAAGAAAATCATACAAATATATTTGCAATGAATTCTAAAAAATTCTATACAAAAGAGATAATTATTTGCAATATAAGGACATTTATATATTTTATCCATTCAAAAAGTGCAGCAATTTTGCATGCATTTTCTACTAGCAGTTGTTTTTCAAATAGAATTTCAAGGATTTAAGGCATTTCACTTTTTAACAGTGGCAGTTTTTAAGCATGCATTAATTCATTTCATGAAGTGAATGTATTTTGTGGCTTCAGCTACAGCTCAGCATCTTCCCCTCTTTTCCAGCAATACTGAGCTGTGTTTTAGAAGTGCAGTCCAGCTCGGATACAGACTGTAGGAATGAACTCTAGGAAAATTCAGCAATTTAAATGTTGCCCTCCAAGTCTGACTTCTTAAAGGAAACAAACAATTTAGCTCTTTTTTTCTTTTGGAATAAAGGCAATTTCAGCAGCATATTTTTGACACTTTTGCTCCCTCATTATGTGAGTTTCCTAAAAACAACTCACTGTGATTCAGTGATTGAAAGGAGGCCTAGCTTGGGGCCATCCCTGCTGAACTGAAAACAGTAAACTTTTTTCGTTATTTCTATAGGGAAACAGATGMATTTAAAGACTTCTTATAATCACTCCTCTAATAAATTGTACATTGAAGTATATATAATATTTCAAAATTAAATTGAAAAACAGCATTTCCTTTATGACCAGAAATTTTTGTAAGGCTGTCTCAAATTGTTAAATTGTTTCTCCCAGCCTGCTTTTTATAACTGTTAGTGTAATTATTTTGTTCCAGGAATTTTGACATTATCTTTAGTCAGGATCTTTGTCAGCTCTTCATCAATTCATTATTTTAGGGTCAGCCTTCTCACAAAAACCTGAAGAATTTCATTTTAAATGTGTAATATTTTTAAATTAATAATCACATTTTATAAATTCTTGCTAAGCCAAGGGTCCTTCAGTTTTTATGTGGTCAGATAGCAACTGTTAAATATTTTCTGGTGCTAATCCAGTTTCAGTGGTTGATGAAAGACTTTGAAACATATCCTGGATGTGAATGCCAAAGCCTAAAATCTTTTGATGTTTTTTTCAGCGATGAAAAGATAGCCCTAAAACAGAAAATAGCAATCCAGCAAAAGTAAACTCTTCTATAATGTAGTTGATAAGCTTGATCTTACTGGTCGGAGGTATGCAGGCTGACTCTCCTGTTACCTCTGCGTATTATTTCTATATTATAGAGATGATGATTCAGATATAGTTGAAACTTTAGGTGGAGACACAGAAAAATAAGAGAAAGTACAAAAGAGGAAATTGTACATTTTCCTTCCTTCCATGGAACCTAAAGCAGATCTGCTACTTGAAAAAGGATATAGGAATGGCTGTTTTGGCAAGCAACTTTTCTCCTTTGCCAGCCACTATTATTAAAATGACAGGAATTTGATTGCAGTAGTAAATTCTAGAAACTCAAGGATGTGTTTTTTATTCACCTTTTAATTTCTTAAAGTCGTAAGTCATCAGGATCAGATATTTAAAAGTGACTTTTTATTCTGCCATATTTCTTTATGTTTTCAGGCCCAGTGGTGAACACTGAAAAATAAAAAAGCAGTCCCCTAAAAAGTTGTATTTACAATGCACACTAATTGCTGATTTTCAGGTTTATAATTTGAGCCTCAGTTTTATAGGATATTCCATGTGGCAGATCTCCTAAAGCTGTGTAAGGCTTCTGAAAGTTGATTCTTGAACAGGTCAGGGACCATAGGTCTGTTGTAACCCTCAGAATTGCACTGATTTAAAAAAAAAAAAAAAAAAAAAAGGCGTAAAATCACAATGCAGTAGTCTTTGTTATCTTCATTTTGACTTGCCACCAACAAAATGTGCATCACCTTCACTGTTTTTGAAGTAATTTAATGCAGGATCACATAAGTGTCCAATACATTATTTCAGTTTGCTTCCATAAGAGGCAGTTTCCAACAAATCTCTAAAAGAGAATAAATGGTACCAAACCAAATCGTTTTGGGTATCCAAAAGGTGATTGTGTTCATGTTGCTCTTGTGATGACCTTTCTAGATTTTTTGATAATTTGAATTCTGCTCCTGTATCTGCTTAGGCAGACCCCCCACTTTATGCCAGACACATTTCCTCCACCAAATTCCAAAAAGAGCAAATCTTTTCATCATCAGTTTTTGTGTTTTCTAGGGCTATGTACAGACTTCTGGCAGCTCTGGGAATAATTTAACTAGTCTAGACATGCCCAGAAAAAAAAATGGATCTGAGAAACTTTCACATTCTGAACAATATCTATTCTCTCCTGTTCAATAATAATAATAATAATAATAATAATAATAATAATAATAATAATAATAATAAATTTCATGCACTTGTATTTTAACAAGAGAAGGAAGGAGAGTGCAAAACTCAATGATGCAAACTGCAATCTTACTTTACTGAAAACTGTATTAATAGAACTGATTCTCAGCAGAGAACTTCAAGATTAATGTTGGGATACATATATTCATCTATATGTAAACAGGCAACTTTTTAGTAGTACTTATTAGGAAGGGTAGATCAAAAGTGTTGATCACAACATGGCCTGAATTTAATGTTTTTTCTTTGTTTTTCACAGGAAAGGTAGATTAATCTTTTATCCTCACTCCAAGAGACATAAGTTTTCACAAGATTTTACAGGACCATGTGATGCCCTACTGGCTGTTTCAGAGTCAGAAAGAAACACCTTGAAATCCTGAAGGACAAAACTCTGATTTGCAATAGCAAAATTGCTAATTTGCAAAAAAACTGCAAAATTCTCCTTTTTCATTCATTACCCTCAGGTAACATCCCTTGGACAGAGTGATGAGTGACCAAATGGTTATCTATGCCACTGCCTCCCACCACTTTTCTAGCCTTGACTGCAGAGGAAAATAGGTGATCCAAATTTGATATATCAAACCCTGCACAACCCCCATCCTCCAAAAAAAGCCAGTTCTTGGTGTTTCTGTTTGCAGCTAAACAGTTTCTGTTTGCTCTATTACCCTGAAATAGTGCAGGAATAGGTCCAGGGAGCACTGTAATGAAAAATAACCACTTCCTGCCTGATGCTGTGTACATGTCTTGTGAGTTCACTAGAACAAGAGACACACACCTATTAACACTAAAGCCAATGACATAACTGGCTTTATGTATATCTTAGGCCAAAAATACTTTTTTTTTTTTWAAATTAACTACCAACRACACCTGCGGGATGCCTGCCTGCCAGATGATTTGTCTTGATGTCCCTGATTGTAGATGAAAGCACACTAAATTTCACAGAGGTCCAAGAAAGTAACAGGTATGCTAGGTTTTAAGTGAGGTTTTGAGGGTGAATTGATTGCTGATAACTTAAATCCCCCTTTACAGAGGATTTAAGCTAAGCCACAACATTATCCTTACATCTGAGCATGGCAGAAGAAAGAAGAATGCCTGCTGTGTTGGAACAAGACTTTGAGTATTAATTTTCAGATGCATAGAATATGGCCATAAGGGAAGTGTTCTTTTGTGCCCAAAGTAGGCAGGTATTCTGCAATTAATGGGAGAGGGGAGGGGAAACATGTTAATTTTGTTTGATTTCCTCTTTTTACAAACTTAACCAAYCAGTTCAAAATAGTCTGTAATCTGAATTCTTTCTTTCCATGCAGATTTTGAGAAGTGAGGAATTTATCAACTTCTAAAATGAATATACAGTCACCTGAGGATGATGTGACATAATTTATGCAAAACAGTTTATCAGAACAGGCTGCTTAATCAAMGATGCATCTTCTTTAGTAAGACTTTGAACTTATTGGACTTGAAAATTACTTTAGGAAGAAAGTAATGATCTAATATGAGCTATCAAGAGTAGAATGGATGGAGTCCAACTSTTCTGTGGAAAATTTCTGTTTGAAAATTTTGGAGTCTGTTGTGTTAAGACTAAATACTCTCTAGAGAATGACAGAATTATTCCATAGTTTCATTACAGAAACATACTCCTTTTCAGTGCACAGAAATCTTCATGCTTATGACTTCATGMTATATTCTCTTCTTGAATTTGCAAATTATAATTTTCARAAACTTTGKTTAAGCAACAAYGAACAAAACAAAAACCTCTGAAACTATGTCAGAGTGGTTTTGAGAATTGGTTGCTTCCTGAAGATATTTAAATGGAAGAAAATAAATCCTCCTAAAAATTCCTGCTGCTGTGTCAGAGAAAGGAAAAAAGAACTTCACTGGAGAATATGGTGAAGTGTAAGAATTACTACACTTTTTTTTTCCTACCTAKTTAACTGAAAGTTTTATTCTTAGGAGAAATGTAGATTTTTAATAAAATCTTGCTACACAGCATATAGGAACGGGCTTGAAGCATTAATTATCCATTGACCTAAAATTCTTTCAGCAACTTAGAATCATTTTGCCTTGCAGGGATGATAATATTTGCAGTTTCAAATGTGATTAAATGGAAGTGGTAGTTTACACAGTGAAAGACACTGTATACACATCGCTGAATGTAAGACAACACCAGTAAGTATTGCTTAAATAAACACAACTTCAACCRCAACTTTGTAAATAAACAACTGCTGATACAATCTTTTCTTTTTCCTAGAGRACAAGCGTACTTTCTTCAAACAGTGCTCAACACAAAGGAAAACAGTGAGAGGGTAATGCTTCAGGTTAATGAAACTAAAAGCAGCTGTAGCTGCTGCCTYGCACACAGGCAAGATACTGTGCCCTGCTGTAAGAACTTCTGTTGGAGCCTTTGCATAGAATGGCCATATTGTCTGCAGAGAAGAAAAGCYGTATCGAGTTGCCATAATCTACCCCAAAACAGCTCTGTAAGCATGTTGTTACAGCAAAAGTGTATATATATGCTGTGGTACAATAACTAATAGAACTGGCTGAACTAATGCAAGCATCTTACAGTTTCTCTAGAAATAGATTATGCTACCTGAATTCAAGTGTCAAAACTTAGCACCTAGAACAAGTAACAAAAAAAGGGTCTGTTTTAAGCTGCAATTTGCACCTCTTCCATCATTACAAATAYGATTATAACAAAACTAACCCAGTAAAACTACATAGTGAATCATAACACTAATTATAGAGTTTGCCCAAACAATGTAAAGCAGAAGTCAGCTATCAGATCTAACTGTCCCCTTTATCCCAGGTGTTGTAAATACACATGAATCGGTTTGTGTCTTTTACCTGTTATGAAAGGAAAATAGATGCCTGGCAGATGGCCATCAGCAGAAAGAGGGAAATWATTAAGCTTGTACAGGGATATGGGAAGCCAAGCCTAGACACTTCTGAAGGTTTTGAATGCTGATGGGATTCAATTGAAGGCCCTTATCCATTGGTATTCCCAGCTGCTTTTCCTTGACAAGGAAAGAAGGAGCAGGTCGTGAACGATCCAAGGCGTCTCATGCTTTTATTCCGTTTGGGACCCACCGACCGAGAGAGCCGTGCAGCACAAGCTTGCAGGAGGAGGCCACCCCTACGGAGCCCRGTGCCTCTGACTCGAGCACCAAGGACCATCTCGCTGGAGGCTCTTGAGGGACCGAGGGAGCAGCCCCACGTCACTGGAGGCAGGCGCACAGGACTCAGCGTACACACCGGAGGGCCAGCGCTTGGCCGCCTGGTCAGAAATGGTCTCCAGGGCGTCAGAGTCACTTCCCACCAAGGAYGGGCAAGAGGAGCAGGGGAAGGAGCTCTCCAGTGGGAAAGGCCATGGCGGGCACCAGGGCAGGGGCGGCGGCAGGGGCAGCGTCCTGGGTGCAGAGCTACCCCCGCCGTCCGTCACACAGCCTCGGTGGCCTCCCGCTACATCACAGGCCCCGCCATGTGCACGGGCCGAGCCCGAGGCATCATCCTGCATTGGGGCTCAGCCTGGCYGCCGCGAGGCTCTGACCTGGCCATGGCTCTGCCAGGCCCTTCCCAGCTGTGGGAGCTGCCCTAGAGGGGTGGCCAGGCCACGAGGCAGCCGCCTCCAAAGCCTCCGTGAGCTGTCCCTCCACCAAGCCGTGGCCGCTTCCTGCTCTCCCTTGCAGTTCTGCAGAGCAGGGGCAGGAGCGGGGGCAGCAGCCCTGCCTGCAATTACACCAGCCAGAGCTGCTGCAACCTCTGTCCCACAAGCCTTTGGCTTTCTTGGGGGCACAGCAAGCCCCTTGTCAGTGAGGACTGCAGGCAATGTGARGAATCATAGGAAAGGGGCCATCACGAGAGATGAGATCTGTTTGGGTCTGACGTACCATATGCAATGGGACCAAGTACTGACTTTCTGGGATTCATAAAGTATTGCCTGACAGTCCCCAGGCAAATGACTAGAAATTTTATATCTGTGTGCTGAAGCAAGTCCTACCTGGGCTGACTGCAGGCCCATCTTTCCCTTATAATCAAAGGGCAACATGAGCGGTCTCTGGGAACTCATGTTTTGTGATCCTCTTGTCTCATTTGAAGCTGACAATTACAAATTGCAACTTTTCTGCTCCTTGAATCTTGCTTTCCATGAACTACCTTGAGAAATACAACGTTCCCTTCAGGCCCTCAAGCCCCTTCAGCCCTCAGCCTTACATATCCCATATGCTATCTGGGATTCAGCATAGCTCTTTCATTCAGGGTAACAASAGCTTCAATTAAGGATGCTAAGGGAAAGCTTCTTGCATCTGTTGACAACTCACAGCATTTAYTCTGTTTGACAGAATGCGGTGGAAGGACATATGGACATACTCGTCCTACTTCCACGAGTTATATCCCTGACATCACCTCTGCCCCAGCTTTATTTCTGACAGACAGCTCTTTCTCAGGGCGTGATGCAAGAGTGAACAACAAAGGCACATTAGGACAGTCAAATGAGCACCACTGTGCTGCATTTACTGGAGCATAGATGTGGCTGTGAGCAGGGGATGAAAAGGGAAAAAGAGAAGTTTCCCAGCCCTCAAGTCAACAGCAATACCTGACCTTCCCTCATCTCCTCTCTAAGTGCATCTTCAACTCACAGCAATACATACAGTCTTTAAGACCCAGACAACATCAATAATGTCATTTCACATGACCATTGGGTAAGCCAGGGTATATCCCCTGGCATAATGCATAATAGCCTCAACGGAAGGGGAAATTAGCCACACTAATCCACTGATTTTTTACAGCAGTGTCAGACACAGTCATGAAAAAACAYATCTTGATTCTAGCAAGACATTAAAAGAAAAAGTGCATATACATAGAGGGCTTTCTGCACAGGTACTGCAAACAACTTTTGGGGAAAAGGTGATGGTATGGGACAACGCACTTACGTTGTCAGGTGCAAGACCTTGTCTACAGTTTATATCATATCTATGTGGACTATGTAGCTGCAATAACACTCCTACAGTTCTTTACGGTCTCCGAGACATGGGCTAGGCATTCATTGCATTTGACTGTTTTAACTTGATGTGCATGAGGCACTGCATGATTCCAACAGATTACTCTGCACTCTCCTTGTTTGTGATCTCATTTTCTACTGTTGCAGAAAGGTCTTGTTTATGATTGTGGTGAGACTAATAATCTGCTCTTTAGATGAACACCAGAGCAACCCAAAAACTGTTCTTCATGTCTGTGCTTAGCACAATGGATATAGGATGTGTGAGATGGTCTTCCTCAGTGGTGTGAACCAGCAAGTGTGGAAGCAAGAAGCACGGAAAATGAATGGAGAACACATCATGAACTGGGGCTGAAGGGTCACACAGGGGCTTGGGGTTAACTCTAGCCAGGGCTGAAGCATCCCCCTGCTGTATTAACACTGCCATACGTCCTGATTGTATCCAGCACGTCCTCTTTCCCACTTAGTAAATCCCACCTGGATATGGCTTTCTGAAGTATGTTGGGCCCACTGAAGATCAGAGGTGATTTGCATTCTCCGCATCCAAGCAGGTTTGTCTGGGGAAAGTCAAGAATCTGCTGTGTGACCAAAGAGTAAAAGTGTAGTTTCTTCCTGAACTCCCATCTCTTCCAAATGCAATGGCACTACCTTCTCCTCCAAAGCCATACATTTTGCATCGTTCTGTGTGCTGTGCACATGACCAGCAAGCACGGGAGCATAGGCAGAAGTTAGGGAAAGGACGCTGCAAAAAGACCGAGGTGAAGTCGCCTACACATTCACACACACAGAATTTACTTACTTTCTAAAGTTGAGGGGGATGAATTCAGATCTTAGTTTATATTAACAAAAAGCAAGGACAAGAATAGTCCTTATTTCCTTCTGAAATAAAAAATATCTAAAGTACTTCAACACATTTTTTAAAAAAATCTAGTCCTTTTGCTTACCCTCCACATATGTAGATAGCTTTAGCAGTACTTACCACTTGTCAGACCTTTACAAACAAATATCTAGACACCACAAAACCACAGTGAAGTTGGTATAGAAATCATGATCCTCATTTTGCAGACAAGGGAGCTGACTCTAAGATATTAAGACCAAACTGTAAAACATGTTAGCCTAACTCTGAACACCTGCAGACATATTTAATAGCAAACTGGTGATGTAAGAGTTCTCAGAACTGAAAACATCAAAGTACCTCTTAAGGTCTTTGGAGATAGATTCCCAACCCTGAAAACACTGTTAAAACACATGTTTAGTTTACAGTCCTTTAAGACATGAGTAATAACACTTATTTCTCTGCACGTGTTTACAGGCACTTTATATCTGTTAAATTTTTAGAATTTTGCCTATGAGACAAAGTTACCTCTCTCAGTAACTTCACCTTTTGCTCCTTCTAGAAAAGGAGTTATTTCTGGGCTAACAAATTTCCAGACCATTTAATAATGCATGAATTTTCCTTTTATGAAGCTAGATAGTTTTTCCATCACTTGTACTTCAGTATTTCTGAAACCAGGTGTTAATTTTCAGGGGGATAGGAGGTTTCCAGGCAGCTGCCAGGACTAATATAGCAGCCAGCAATAAACGCTGAATAAGCTTAGGTACAAAATGCATACCATCTGGTTTCAGGAGCCCCAGCCAAAAAAATGTGAGGCCAGTTCTTTTCATGTCCAGAAATCTTCCTGTTTGTTAGGAATTCAGGAATGGATCTTACCTTTGCACTACCTTTTTCTTCACAACTCAGAAGAAGATTTGAACAATAGACTTAAGAAAATATTGCATAAATCTAAAATGGGAAACTAAGTTATACGGTCAGTTTCCATAATAAGAAAGATGAACACTATCTGACAAACTGAGATCAAAGTCCTTGCTCAGCCTAGCAGTAGTTCAGTCTTCTGAACTGCCATTCGTCAACGTCAGTAGTAGCTGCTGGTACTCATCACAGAAACAAAATCCATAAGAGGAATTGCCTCTGTAGACCAGTAGGTCAATAAAGAGATATAAAATGAAGTCCTTAAGGTTTGATTTAAGACCAAAGTAGTGAGGAATAAGGTCCATCTTTTATGTCAGTGGAGAAATAATATTTGTAGGTTCCTTAGGTGTCTAACGACTTTGACCATGTTCTACATAAGAATTCATTTTACTAAAACTTCAATGGAAAAGTCTGTTAACAGACAAGAAGATGAAGATATATGGATAATTTGGGCCAGTCTAGAGATGCCTAAGGAAATGTGGAAAATAAGTGTTTCCTGCAGTTACAGCTGTGAATAATCCATAAGGTCCCTTTATTATCAAAATCTTGAAGATATCAAGCAACTATCTCTTTCAAAGGATCATTACTATCTCCTATTATTTTATTTTCTGCATTTTATATATTTCTGCATTTTATATAAAAACTAACAAGAAGCCATGCAACCCCTTTTTTCTCTTGCTATCATCTCTGTTTGCTTTCAGTACACTGATTAAATCATTAACTTAAATAAATAATTAAACCCYATTGAGAAGGAATTGTCAAGCTTGTATATGGATAGAATTCAGTGTAATGATTGCCTGGTTTGTAGGTACTACCACATCACAGATAAAACAGCAGTAATGGTGCTGTTGCATTCCTAGCACATGTGGGTTTGTCTACACTGCAGTGTAGCATCAAATCAAGTGATATTGCCCCAGCCTCTCTACAACAAGTTAGATTAGCTCTAGCATCTGGTCTAGCAGTAGGTTTCATTTCCTCTCAATAGTTGTACTAAGAAGACTTAAAGTTCTGAGGATTAAGTCTGAATCTTTATGTGACTAATAGTCAAAATATGTTTATATGTATGCCTAGTAATAGCAAAATGATGAGCTTATGCATCATCATAGTGTTTAATCATAGATTCCAACTGGAGGGCATTCTAAATTAACAATTTCAGATAACCAGGCTATTTCCAAATATACTGTGCATAGTAAGTTCGGTAAAAGAAATGATTTAGCTGTGCTCTGTCACCAGAACAACAGCGGTAGCATGAATCCCAATACTAAATACTAAATAATTCAAAGAACCATAGGTCTTTATTTCACAGTATCTGATATAATTGATGAAAGTCACAAAGCATACTTTTAATACCAGAAAAAAAATAGTGAAAGTAAGTACTCTTGCTTTCAATGAAAGCATGTACAATCTCTATCCAAAAAGAAAAAAAAAAAGGAGAATTTTATCACTCACTCTTCTTCAGCTTTTCAGCTTTAACAGCCAGAGAGAATAACCTCTGAAAATCAATTTTCTCTTACTGGAAGCTCTTGTGGGTAGTAGTAACCTGATGAGTTCAACTTTTGTAAGAAGGCCCAGATTCAACAAGACACTGAAAAGTGTGTCTAACTTTATCCATGTGGGTATTTAGGTATGGGCTTAAGTACCTTGCTGAATATTATATACTCAGTCATAAGCATTTACTAGGTCAAATATCCAGGCTAACAATTTCTCCATTTTTCATAGTAATACCACAGAGAAGTCCAGTCACACAAGATATTTGAAAGTGCCTGCAATTAATTTCTCAAACTATGCTACCAAAGGCGATGCAGATTGCATTCCTTTTATTTCCTGGAGAAACACATTAATTTGCCTCTTCAACACTGACCCAGTAGACTGCTGAGAAGATCTATGCAGGCCAAATTTCAAACCTACAGGATAATACAGTACAATTTTGATCAAATATTTATGCTGCCATAGTATCCACCAGCTGCATGTATTCTTGTGTCCTGTTGTGTTAAGTGTCATAGGGAGGCATGAGGTTACTTCTCCAAGAAACTTTCATTCTTAAGCATTCAACTAAAGCAGAAATTTAGGAAGGAAGGATTGGGTGCATGACTGCTCTTTTCCTCTTTAAGCTCTGGCTATTAGCCCAGACTTTGAACTATCTAACCCACAAACAAGTTGTCTGGGCAACACTATATTTCCAATCATTAGGAAAGTATCACTGAGCAATTTTTTTCCCTATATTCCTGGAAGTGAACACATGATTAAGATTGGGCTTTAGTCTTCTTGTCAGTCCTCTATTACCAACTTCTAACTCAGTGGCAAATTTTCAACACCACTGTCCAGAGGGATAATCGCMTCAAAGATGAGAAGTCCCTATAAACTGTCTGAGATCCAGCCACTGAATATAAGGCAGACTTTATGCTGCTCACCACTGCATGCACTGATTGCAGACACAGAGCCTGGTTGTAAAATCTGCTCCCTTTTCACAGTGTTTGAAAGCTGCTCTAACAMAAGTGAACCAGGTGCTCTTCCTTGCTCTACTACTGCCTGCATTTGCTATACATAAATCCACCATCCCACTCTGCACTTTACTATTYTGTAAGAATACTGATAAAACCTTTAATTATTGCTGACTCTGAAGAGAGAAGTCTGTTATAACTCAACCAAGAAGAGGTACCCAACTAAACAATGTATGTTTATAAAGGAACTGGGCTTCACCAGGCTTTGCTAGTTCCATTGCTTATTATTTCATAATTGTCTTCCTCGACTTGCTTTCATTCAGCTGTAATTCACACATGAATTTCTCAGTACCTCCATTTTGCKTCCGTATCAGGACTCCAGTCTTTTTTTTTCCCCCAAAGTGAATTGGTTTGGGCCAGTTATAAGTAATTTGATAAGGTTGAGCTTTGGTCTTTGGTCTCTGGTCATTTTGGTCTTTGGTGAGATTTGYTGGGTTTTGTGATTGTTTCTTTTCTATCACTGACCCTCCACGTGGGTTATGTTAATTCTGCAAACTGAAATGTTGCCTTGCAGATTTTCAGTCAGGCTTTCTGTAAAATTTGATTAAAAATCTCAGTTCATATTAAAAGGTTTAGGCACATCTCGGTGGTCTGAAGATTCTTTGCTATTTGCAAAATGTGTTACAGATATGCTTCCATGTATTCTAACAGAAGCTATGTGCCACTAAATAATTAGTGGAGAATATTTAAGCCATGTATCTTTTAAGGGTACACCTGACACAATTAGGAAGAAGCAAGAGGTTTTGTATGCCTTAGGGTCACTGGAAATCAGCACCAGGTCAGCAAAACTTCTGCCTTACATCTCACCCAGCTTCACTGCTATTTATTCATCTAAGAGATCTATTTCAAATGCCAAGACTGGCATAAACTCTGAACTTCTCTTGAGCAGGGGAAACACACAGTGATGAAATGACAGAATGGGAAAAAAAAATGAAGCTGAAAATTAGGCCAGAAGATTGAAATCAGGTCTGATTTAAATCATTCTTTTCTATTTAATTCATCTTGGTTGTCTGATAAACTACCAAGCAGGACAAAGTTCAGGAGACTTGATATACTACATGTTCGATCTTTGTTGTTATAAGKTGAACTCCCTTTCTCTTGCTTGCTCTCTCTGTCTCCCACACTTGTTGTTTTAATACAGAGGAGAGGTCAACTCCCCCTGCTTAACTCTAGTACCTCTTAATGAGGGAAGTGTAACACTATCCAGTTGTTTCACCACACAGAAATCAGAGTTTCATTGCTTTGCACAGCTTAACTTATGTCAATAGGATAGTTAAAATTCACCCAAGTCCTGGAAACCCCCTGTTGAGTTAAACACATCATATATAAACTATAGGAGGATTCTGTTTGTTTGTTTTTGTTTTTTAAAAGGTCAAGGGGAAAGAAATATTATTTGTGAAAGCTGTTTCACATACATGGTTGCTAGGATGCTGGCATCCACAAGATGATTTATATATCATATGGTTAAAGAGACACAAGCAATAGACATGAAAGTGCCAATAAAAATAGCTACCATTTGCAAAAATATGATTTGATCACACAAAGTAGATGCTTTAGCCTACTACAGTTTAGAAAGTCTCTCAGAGGGTTTTAATACATTATCTTTGACAGTGTGGGCTCTATATTCACAAATGGAAGGTGATGTTATTTATGTGCAACCACACTTAAACAAGCATTTCTGAAGCCTTCAGGACAAGCCTCCTCAAAGGTTTACACACATATYGTATTATTACTGCAGCTGTTGCAAGAGGGACTACACTGGCAAGCATTCGCAGGGAGTCAGCTTATGTTTGCTAAGCTCTAATTGCACCTTCCAAGAGTTTTCAGTCATGCTCTGTCTTTTAGTATGTTACTTCAATTTGAGCAAAAAACAGACATGAGAGAATGTTCTATTAAACTGTGGAATAACTGTACTGCATTACAGGAGRCCTCCGAGTTTATACAAACAGGAATGTCTTTGTGGTAGAGAGGTAGAAGATTCCYATTAGCCCAGTTTACAAGACAGTTCAAAGAATGCATAAGCTATTACTTCTGAAGTGATAATGCTGTGGATATTTTTATGTCTATATGGAGTCAGCACAGGGAGATAACCATTAATATTGATCCACATTCATGAAACATTAATTATCCTGAGAGAACACAAATTGTCTACAAACAACAATTAACAGCTAGAACTAACAAACTGAATTACACTTTTATAAGGTGGGTCAATTAAATATCATTTAAAGATATGGGCCAGCATTTAAAGATATGGGATGAGTAGGCCAGCATTCTTTATTTCAGAAAAGAGACCACTGAGTTGAACTGTGAAAAGCTTAGAGAATCATAAGTGGCATGAAGGTGAATAAGGATCAGCTATTTACTCTTTATTCTGGTGCAAGAACAAGAAGGCATCAGCTGAAGACTGTAAGATCCAGATCCAAATGTGAGGTCGTTCTTCATGCAACAGGTAGGCTCTGTACACAGGTTAAAGGGGACACTAGACAAGTTAATGGAAGTAATATCTGTTAAGGATCACTAAGTACATAGAAACTATATCTCATTAAGGAAATCCCTCAGGTGGAAAGAGTAGAAAACCAGGAGAGTCCTCAGGGAAGGTTTGCTGAATGCTAACTTTTTCCTTTGGCATCTGCTTGTGACCATTGTTCTCACTGAGTCACCCATTGCAGATAGAKAGACTTAAGTTCATGCCTAACGCCAGCTATCCAGGAATGGCAAAAGATAATGAAATTTTTAAAATTAGTAAYAAAATTAGAGGGAGATAAAATAGTATAAAACAGCCAAGCAGAGCATGCCGAAAGCATCAACTTCAAGGCATCGAAGCGGGTAGTGGGGGTGCTTTCCCTAAGAGGAAGGAACAGGAGCAGTCCTGCACACACTGGATCCCAGCAAGTTGCCTTCCCTAGGAGTTGTGAACAGCCAGCAAGGCCAGGGTTAGAGGAAAGTAGGCAATGAGGGCTTGTGCCTTTGTGGGGCCTCCACATGGAAAGGGTGTAACTGAAAAGGTGCAGGGAAAAGTGCAGTCTCAAGGCCTGAAGGAGCCAGAACTGCATCGTCACGCACCTGACAAACACGCACGCCAGATCCTCTCCATCACCACAATCCAGGGACCTTATGAGCCGCATTGCTTAACACTAATCGGCATCCCTTTGCCAGCCACTGTTTCCTCCTGAATATAAGAAAATCTGCATTCATGCTCTGATTTAATATTTTTCAACAGTYCTCTTAGCTGATAAAACKAAGGACTATTGTATATGTGTTGTAYCAAAATGTATCCTTCTGATAYKTAGCAAGGACAATGCTCAGCATTTAAAATGGGCCAGAGATTTAAACAGTGCAGCCACAAGCCGCTCCACACAATTTGGTGGGGAAGCACTCTTTYGTGTGAATATCAAAGGCAATACAAATGTAGCCTATAAATAAAAAGAAGAAAAAAAATCAGCAGTGTGGTCCCMAACCCACAGAGCTCACAACTCAGCATTTAGACAAGGTAAAGAGAGTAATTGGGCTGTAGATAATTACAGGGAATCCAAGCAGTGCCTTCCAAACATCTATTGTTTTTATCCTTTACCTAAAATGCAAGTTCTTATTACAATGGTTAAATGTGGTAAGGAAAAAAACCAAAGCACTTGTGCAATCTGTCTGAGAAAATTTGGACTTCTGGGTGCTTTTATAGGGACAGAATTATGAATTGCTCTCAGAGGAACCCAGCTGCATGCAGAAAGTATAAATGACTAGTTATGTGCAAGTATTGAAAGTTTATTTTAAATTAGTTGATAGTCTTTGGTATGGTCTATCCTGCATAGATTTATGACCCACAAAACAACATGGTCTAAGGTCAGGCCCATTTGTGCTTTYAGAGAGAGAGTGATGTAAGATAAGAAACCTTAGCGTGTACACACACTGTATTGAATTTTCAAAGCCCAGTGCAAGCKTTGGCAAACCAGTCTTCAAAGTGGAGGGGCAGTATTGCACAAGAGCTTACAATCCGCTTTCTCCAAGGGCAAACTTACACTGTCTTCCAGRGCCCCGAGTGCAAGCTCCTTCCTGCTGCCTTTTTCCCAGTGTGGGCCTGGCTGGTCTCAGGGCCAGCTTTCGGTGCAGCCGCATGGCTTCAAATGAGAGTGGCATGGATATAGCCATCAGAAGCAGGGCTCTCCCTTGCTTTCCCCATAAGTCACTTGTGACTTGGTGCCCTTGGTGAGGACCTGACCTACCTTTGCAGCTATGCCTATGTCAGCTCTGTGCTGAGCATGACCAGCTGGCTTGACTTCCCCGCTTAACCTTGAACTTGTCTCATCTCTGTGGACTTTTCTGGAGACTGGAGTCTTGGCTGACCAAGGACAACATCACTGGACCTGCTCTGTGATCCTTGCTTGGATACTGTGGGGATACACTCAGTCTCACGGTGGGGTCCCAGGCCTGCAGTCACCTGGCTCCCCTCTCTAATGGAGCAGTCAGCTCTCACTGCTCCCAGTATGTCCTAGCTAACCATCCTGAGACCAACCTCAGCACCAGCTTCACAGATGTGTGGACAGAGAGCAACTCCGCAAGGTTGGCCACTTATGATCTCAGAGACCTCCCGGACACGTGGGACACATCCCCAGACACAGCCTTGAGCTTGCCACCTGGGCTGCCTGCGTGCTGCCCGGGAGGCGGCTGTGTCAGGGAGCACGCCGTGATCGCTGTTCCATGTCAAAGGTTGTATAGACACAGGCAAAATGATTTACACAGCTAAGCGAAGAGAGAGCTCCGTCTATTCAAATAGCAGATACCATAATTCATCCTGATTAGCTTTGGATGATTCAACAGCTGTAACCATTTAGGCTACGATTCAGAAAGGCAAATACTTTAATCTCATGCTAGGAGGGAATTTGCCAGGGGAAGGGAGGAACTGAAAAGAAAATATATCAAAATTTCAAACTTCATCCTGGAAACAGAATTCCAAAACTTCATCAAAATGCTCATGTGGAATGTATCAAAATATAACGCAGTTATACCAAAAAAAAAATCTTCAAATTTGTTGAAAATGATTCAGAGCACCCAAGATGCAACATAAACAGAACTTGGTYCCAAGAAAGAGATGAAGCTAGTTGGATTTTCAAGAATACCTCTAAAATTTAATGAGTACCTCTATTATGTCTTTTCATGGCCTTAAAGCTCCCCTAAGTGCCGGTAGATCCACAGAGGGGCTGCAGCTGTGAGACTAGAGCTTATTCTCCACCATCAGCCAGAGGAAAGGGCGTCTGTCTGTCACAGCACTCCATTTACAATCTGCTTAAAACACACACAGAGCAGTGAGTTCAGCCCATACCACATCATAAGTGCCTTTCTCCAGAAACCTTGCCAGCACTGGCTGCAGCTTTTCTCTACAGGCTATGCCRAAGGTGATCAGTGTAGTCCAGGGGAATCTGACTTTGCAAGTGCAAAGTGCAAGTGGAAGATGTGGGCCTGATTCTTACCAGAAAGAAGCAAGGTGGGTAAACTGTCCTCTCTCTATAGCAGTTTTCTCTTATATGGCCTGAAAGAAGCTGTATCTCTCCCAAAGGTGTTTTAAAAAGCAGGTGCCCTACTCAGAGAGATGGCTTAGCCTTCTGTAAATGAAGGAGGTCCTGAACGCTCAACCCCGCGTTGTCTAAGCTCCAGAGGCAGACAGGAGTTCAGACCCCACTACCAGGGCTTCTCTCAGGCTAACTGGGAAAAGTCAGGTAAGAGTTCCGTAACGGTCTTGAAATAAAATGAAAAGAAGTTTTTTATTTATGAATATGAAAAGAGGCTTCCTGCATACTTAGTAGTCTTGAAAACTGAGCATAATCTGCTATGTGTACAGAGAAAAATTAAGGTGTAAAACCAGTAGAACCTCACTTTGAAACAGATTCCAATTTTGTACTATTCTAATAGTGGATTTAGTAGCTTTAAATAAAATTGCATTTGGATTTCCGAGGGTTATGATAAAGCTAAAACAATTCACTGTCAAAATACAACTAATAAAAAATACCAGATTGTACTTTGAGGGAGATATTCACCAAAGTCATACTGACCCAAGTTACTTTTGCACTAAATAAACTCAGATAGACTGTTTTGGTCCCAAGTTGACTCCCACTAAATTAGTTTTGATGTGTCTATACTTGTTTCACAGTAAATTTACAACTTAAAAAACCACTTTCAGATAATCAAAAGTTGATTTTATCTGTCATATTCTGTCATAGAAAAAAAAAGAAAGGTTCAGAATTTTAACCAATTTATCTCCAACAGACAAACTTCAGGGAATTGCAGAATGGCTGAGATTGGAATGGACCTCTGGACATGATCTAATCCAACTATTTGCTTAGAACCAGCTAGAGCAGGTTGCTCAGGGCTGTGTCCAGTTAAATATTTCTAAAGGTGCAGACTCCATAACACCTCTCAGCAACYTGTTCCAGGGTTTGATCATCCTTACCTATTGTTTTGGTTTTGTTATGTTTAAATGGAATTCCTTGTATTACATTTTGTAGCTCTTGTCACTGCATACCACTGAAAAAAATCTAGTGCCAGTAACATATTACCTGTTTCCCATACTCTACCCTCATAGTAAAGAGCTTTTCCTAATGTCCTAACTATTTTTTCCAAGCCACAGTTTGTGACATCGACCCTTCTTACATCATTTACCACAGAAGAGTTTGTCTCTGTTGTCCTTGTAACTCTGCTTCAGCTGTTATTCCAATTGGTCCTGCTTCCTGGATGGACCTTATTCCTACACTGTAGATGACCTGTCTCCTGGATGGACACCTCACTCTTATGCTGTAGCTTGTTTCCAGTCGAGCCTCTGTCCCTGTGCCTCGGGCAGACTTTGAACCCATGCTTCGGCTTGCCTGAAGCCCTGCCTCTGACWCCATCTCCTTTTGCTCCTCACTGGAGGCTCTGCATGGGCCTTAGACCCAACTCATCCCTCACTACGTTTCTTAATGGACCTTCTGAGCAGCCCTGAGCTCTGTCTACAGTAGCCAGACCTTCGGGAATGGCGCCTGTTGGCCTCAGCACTGGCCGTACTGAGGCCACTCCTGGCTCATCCCCACTGCCCCCTGACTGTAACCCTCCAATGGGTACATGCTTCAAGACGCCAGGGTCTCCAAAGGGGCTATCCCAGTGGGAACATACTTTATCCACATCTTTCAGTGYGGGCATGAAAGCCAGCAGCTCTGGCAAGAAGTGTAAGTAACCAGCCTGGCTCTCTCATTCATATAGACGAAGCACATGGGCCTAGAGAGAGGGAATCCCATTTGTGAGAAATCATTAAGCGCGGTGCCGGGACCAGCTGATATGAGTGAGGCCACGCAATCCCCGTTGTCGACAGCTCATTCGCATAATTCATGGCTGCCTCCAATTATCTGTGGGAGATTTGCAAGCCGGACTTGCAGCCTGCGAAGGAGGTTCCACATGGGCAGGCGCTTAATGAACAGATTGGATTATAAACACTAGCTAATCTTTCCCACATGTACACCTGAAGAATATCACAAGTGACAGCTGTTTAAATTTCCAAGGAAATTAATGATTCTGAAAGAGGCAAGGCTTATCAAGGCTTTGACTAGGCCTGATAACAGACARCCACCAAGGGGCAAATTGTTTATAATAGTCTATAAGTGCCTCATTCTATGGGTTTGTCTTGGAAACTTTTATTGACACSGTCCCTTTTATTAATGTTTGTGCTGGCAAAGACAAGAACAGCTTTGTTCAATCTGCTGCTGATATTAAGCTACTAAGGCTTYTAATGAGTGTTTTGTATCTCCAGGTCACAGTCAGTTTAAAATGATTGGTATTGTGGCCAGGGTGCCCTGTGCTCAGCTGAACCCTGCTAGAGAGCAGCGCTGCCCTGCTCCACACGGGGCTCAACCCTGGTAGGCCCACGGGTGAGCCTGCTGCAGCACTAACTCACATGCACCGGGTTATTTGCTGCCTCGCTGTCTTGTGAATGGGCAGGAGGAGAGTAATCCAAAGCTACAACCAGCTATGAGACAATAAATGACTTTTTTAATATATCTCTTTGCATATGGAAGAAGAAAACCTTTTCTCTCCCTGACCCCTTTTGCAGAAAGTCTCTACAACAGGACACAAAACCTGGTGCCGTTGCTCRGGCATGCCGTAGGGCCCTTGGAGCACTTGGCAAAAAATTTCCTCATTCTTAAGGAGATCTTTCAAGATGTATTTCAATGACTGCATTAGGAGGAAAGGCAACTGCAGCAGCCAGTAAAAGCAGCAAAGTGAGAAAATCTTTGTTAAACTCTGAGGTCAATGCAAGAGAATCACAGGAAGCCCCTCTGAAGATACAAGTGCTGAAAATCCCTTGCAAGCCTGGGCGGTTATGGGACTTTTTATGCCAAACTTCTTTTACCAGGCAATGTGTATTTTAAAAATGGACATGGAATTAATTTAAATTCAAGAGTGCAGAAAAACAAAAAGATTCACAAAGACTTAAACTTATTCTTGCATAAGAATCAACTGTGGTCTATCACTGTGCTATAACTGGCTGTAGCAAGGGACCTTTCCCTCCTTCCAGACTGGTGTAAACCAGAACTGATTCAGTTGAAACAAGGAAACAGGTAAGCCTGGTTAAAGTCAGACTAAAGCTGAGGGAACTGGAGAGAATCTAGCATATATTTTATCTAAATTCATGTTAATATTGCATTCTGACCCACTGCACTTAATTAGGCAAACTTCAGATGTGTGTCATCTATTCTGCAAATCAACTCTTTCCTGTTTCATATTTGCATGGTTACGTTAATGGTGTTCTGCCTGCAGAAAGGCTGGTCCTGTGTTTACTACTTCAATTTCTCTATCACTTATCATCAAAATTATTTGGGAGCTTCTTTTCTTAAAGAGAATATTGTTTTGACAATGACTGTATGGGTTTCTGCATAGGGCAGAACCCAATTTCTGCATGGGTTATTTCTTGTGCTTTCTCTGACTAGCATGGCATTTTTCCCAAGGATAATTATGAAAGCTGAGCAAATCACTGATCTGATGTTAAGATTAATAAATAATGA
Organism: Eudromia elegans; assembly: GCA_003342815.1. Lineage (NCBI taxonomy): Eukaryota > Metazoa > Chordata > Aves > Tinamiformes > Tinamidae > Eudromia > Eudromia elegans. The sequence continues at coordinate 1,615,404 of PTEX01000033.1, forward strand.
ATATTTTAAAAAATACAGCTTTCAGGCAGGAGATTATCTGTATCCTCCCAGCATGAATGTGCATGTGTATGCGTACACACGTTTTATTTCCACAGTTTTATTTTAGGATCTGGGCTTTTTCTCGAGAGGAGAATGCTCTGTTATAACCATAACAAGACACTACTATATTAGGAAAGGAAATCAATTTGTAGGACACTTGGAATCTTTGTTATTATGATTCAAGCCCATTTGCTCTCAGGAGGCAAAGAAAACAAGAACAGCTAATCTAAGTGGGAGATATTGCTAGTAGGTAATAGGGCTGCTTTCATCAAATTGACTGTTTACTATACTTTCGACTGAGTCTCTAACTAAATTGAATTTTTAAATAAGCTAAGCAAGAGTGCATGTTCTCTTTGCTCTTCTAGTTTGTTTGGAGTTTTATATCTTGGTACAATATGCTTTCCGTGATAGCACATGGGTCTTCCAGTAGCTAACACAGCACTTTCTAATCAGCATTTAATCATTTAATCTCTCTCTTTTTTTGAAAAATKAAGTGAAATTAAAAGACATATGTATGTGTGATGCCAATCAATTCCCTTATCTGAGGCAGAGCAACGTAGAATAAACCAGCTGGCTTCTTCCCAAGCTGCACTTTTTCTTTTTGCTCCACTATCCGTTTTTTTTTCTTTTTCATTTCTCCTCATACTCCACATTTTCGCTTGAGGGAAGACCCTAACACATCCCCTGGTGCAAGAAGGCCAGATTCCAGGAAGCTGAAGAGAAGAAGCCGAGCAATAAGAAAGGCTTCTTATGGAGAGATGATCTGGTGCTCTGGAAGGGAAGAGAGAAAAAAGTGGTAGATTTTCCCTTTTTCTACTGCTCTGAAGTCCTGCCATTGCTGTCAAGGACATGTAAGTCCTGTCTTAATGCAACTAGTTTTATAATTCTTGCACCTACCAACACCTGTGCCTGACTCTCGGGGATGCATAGCTCTATCTAGTGAAAGAGCTACAGCAGAAAGACATAACAAAACTAAATTCTGCTTCTCACAGCTCCAACAGAAGACATGGATCTGGAGAAAGAAAGAAAGAAAGAAAGAAAAAAAAGACTTAATAAAACCCTTTTCATTAGGGCTAAAAATTTGCATGAGGCCTGAGAGAATCTGGGAGTCCATGTACAACAGTGCCATCTGATGGGCTTACTCAAAAGGGTAGACAAAGTGCCTTGGGAATTTACAGGCCTCTCAGTAATCCTAGTTCTAAGCAAAATTGTGACATGCTCACTGCTAGACTTCATTAAAAGAAGGTATTGTCCAATGATTTGTTAATAACATGGCCCTTTCCTGTGAGCCTATGTTCAACTACTTTTTAAAAGAAACTAACACATTTGCTAAAGGTAAATTGCATTAAATTGCATTAAAGCAATTTCCTAGGTGGGATATTTGATTTATGATTGTGGAGCAGTCTGATTGAGACACCACAAGGATACCAGCTTACAAGGTGTGTTAAATACTTTAGTTACTGAGTACTAGGCCTTCAAGTGATATTTTGAAGCAGGAGGCTATACAGAGCAGGTGAGTGTTTGGAGRACCCTTGGGGAAAGCCCACCTGACCCACAGGAAACCACCTAGCAGAGGGCAGAAGAACAAAGGCAGCATTATAAAATTTTCCAGCATTTAAGTGCTTCCATGATGACTCTTTGACAATGTAAACAGCTGTGGGTTTTATCTCTACTGAATACATTGCATTTAAGTAGTTATTAGAAAGTTGTAGGAGCAAAGTTAATACTGGTTCATTTTAAAACCTAATTCATTCTTTTCCAAGACCATGGTCAAGTAATTTTGGCTTCAAGGATGAGGTATGTTCATTCACTATTAAAATAAATGTACCTAATGAGGGTTCCCACTTCCAGTCATGGCTTCTAACTGATTGATGTGGTTACTTATCACTGCATTCCCTTCCCCTAAGCCTCTTCTTCGTATAGTCTATCAWGTTATTATTATTAAGGCATTAATTTTCAAGAGAGCACTCTCAGATCTTTTCTAAATTTGTAAGGGATYCTTTTAATTATTTTACATCTTCGTTACTGTAATTGAGCATAAGTACAACAAACAGATTTATTCATAGTGGAATTCCTGCGAGGATGCAGAAGCAGARAGTAAAATGTATTTCATTTCCTGCAGTGAAGTAACTAGAGCCATCCCATTCACAGAAATAAGTTCATGGCCTYACAATATAAACAGTTTTTATCAATGAGCTAGGAGCAAACCTTAATTTTTATTTATATAATCTCTAAATAACACAAATACTAAGAATATTTATAAAAAATGGAAGGAAAAAACTTTTGAAACAGACCTGGACCATTTATTAATCAGAGTATAGACGAGTGTTACAGAGTTCAACATAGTCAAATGAAAAACAAAGACAAAACATACTACATCTTTTTAAGAGTATTTCAAAGATAGGTCTTCCCAAAAGGGCTTGGAAATAATGATGAAGAATAACCATCTGAAAAGGAAGTTTTCAGTCTCCTTCTGAACTCTTCACTTTTACAAATAAATTATTCCCTTTTTTTTTTTTTTTTTACAAAGGTAATACTGGACCATTTTCATAAAAAATATGTTTCAAGARATTAAAAATAATATGAAAAAAAAGCCTTAGCTCCTGATTTTCTTTTGAGTTCTAAYTCCTGTGCAGAGTATGTTCATGGAGGAAAAGATCTGTTCAAACATTTATCTCAAGGGCATTAGATGGATGAGATATGAATGAACAGGGTCAAAAAAGGCAGGGTTTGGTTTTTGTTGAATCAGRAAATCATTGATTCATTTATGGCTGGTTTTGGAGTTAGAGAGGGAAATGAGAAATTGTGATGGTGGGTTGCATGACATGTAGGCAAATCTCACATGTGGAAAAAAAAGCATCCTGAGTGCTTGTGAACAACTGCAATTAAATATTCAAACCCTGTGGGTGAGAAATCTTATTGGTTTCTTATTGGCTTGACATTTCCTGGACCTGCTCCCTTAGGTCCTTGATATTAACAGGAGAAAAAAGCAGCTGGAAGCCAAAAGCTGTCAGTAACCCTGTTTCTCTGCACAGCACACTTAATAGCCGTACCTGGAGGTAATAGTTTCTCTTTAAAAGGAACAGAAGCAGCCAAGAAGTGGCATCTCGACGTGCTGTTCTCCCTCAGATAGGATTTAGATGCTATAGTTTACATATTGGCCCTTATTAAAACCAAGAGCTATTTTTCTGCAAATGCATAATTGAAAAAAGCAGGTAACCAGGCTTTGCTTTCACATGTCTCTGTGACCTTTTTATGCAGCTAAAAAGGACCAAGTCCAGATGCTCTTTGCTGGCATGGCAGAAAACCGGGCTAAGAAATACTCGCAGTTACAGTGAGCAGGCCCACACTGCTGCAACAAGACACAGGGAAATAGAGCACAGAGATTTGTTCTGGGCTTCATGGCTTGAGGGAAGACAGGAAGCAAATACACATGCTCTTTCTGTGCTTTTATCTGCCTCTGTTATTGACCCCAGAATCCTCTGGGAGCTGCTCTGCAAAGRGCAATTGATATTTACATTTATATTTACCAATTAATCTCATTCTGCCTAGTATCTTCTTTGTCTGTAAGTCTAGGTCTGGTTATAGGTTGCAAGAGTGCAGGACAGAAACACGAAATCCAGACAGTAACGTTGTCAGAGTGGCTCTGAACTTGCTTGAATCAATAAAAACAGCAGCAAAGGCTCATAAATCTGCTTGTGTGTGGAGAGCTGCCATAACGCAGCTCCTCCTGGGAGCCTGCATGTGGCCTCCAAATAGAGTTCCTGGCAGTTCATCGTTCTGGTCTAGAGGTACTTCYTTGATAAAGCAGATTTAATGGGGAAGACCTTGCAGTGGAATAACATAAAGTGTATATTTTCTTTCTTCTCCCTCACCAAAAAGCTAATATTCAGTTTCTCTCCTGTCCAAGTCAGATTAGCTTCCCATAACAGCACTCACCCATGACAGTCGCCAGTATTTTATTTCATGACAAATTGAGCTATATGAACTAGAACACTCACTTTTGGAGCCGAATCCAAGGGATACTGAAAAGAGCCTGGAGCATTTGCACTTGGAAAGGGGCAAAGCTGTGTATTTATTTTGCAGCTTTCTGCCTGCGTGTCTGAGTGTATACGTGATCTCAAGCCAAGTTAAAAAAATAACCATTGATCTATGAATTGCAACAATAGTGCAGCACATATAGAAAAGTATAATTTCATTACAGAGCATGAACTACACTGGTATCTGTGATCTTTGGTTTCAATTAACCAGAAAAAAAATAAATAAACAAATCTTACCATTTATCAATTGGGAAGAATCAGTATTTYAGGAGTTTCTCAGTAGAAATGTTATACCTTGAACTTTATTAACACTGAAGGACAAAAAAAAACTATCAAATTAGGCCACTAGCTTAAAGAAAAGGCATTAACATATTCTCTTTTAAGCCAATATCTCCCTTTTTGGCTGTCATTAGTCATAAATGCAATCTTTCATTGCATACTTAGCATAAGTTCCATAGTTTCATGAGGATATTTAAAATATTCTCATGAAATAGAGGCAATGTTGAAAACAACATAGCAGATTTTCAAATGCAGCAAAAACAAGCATGACAAGGAATCCGTAAAGTCAACAGATGATTGAGCTGTATAAGCTTTCAGAAAGATAAGGCCACAGAAGAAAAGCTAAATTAAACATTTTCTTATTAAGAGGGGCTTTCTTTACAGAAGTCTGTGTCTGATAACTGTTTTGAATTGCAGTGTCAGAAGAGATTTTTGAAAAAAAAAAAAATAAAATGAGAAGTAGCAAAGCACAAGGACCAGATGGCACTCACTCAGGCCTTCTAAAGGMACACACATGAAACGTGAAAATGTGATGTGTAATCTGTCACTTAAAATCAGGCTCCCTGCTAGAGGGATAGAAAGCAACAAATGCGATGCCATTTTTAAGCCTTCAGGCAGGATCTGTGGATCAATAAGTCTCACTTCTATACAAGGGGACAATATGGAAACTATAAGAAAATCTAGAATTAGTGGCCACATGGAAAAAATCGATATAATAGGGAAGAGTCAAAACTGTTTTTGTAGATGGAAGTCACAGCTCACATGCTTAAYGATTTTGCAAAGTGAGCATATGGCCAAAGTGACCCGGTTAAGTATACTCGAACAGCTTTCAACCAACCAAGCATCTCACAAAGGCACTTTGAGAAACTAAACTGTGATGGAGTGAGAGGGAAAGACTTCATGTGGATTAAAAGAGTAGGAATCAAGGCAAAAATAATTGATCATTTTTCACAATTTCACAACAGACCTTACTAGTGGAGCTCCATARAAATCTATGCAACTTATGCTCATAAATGTGGAGAAAAAAATAGGTCAATAACCAAGCCTGCTGATGGTCCTCAGAGTGGTCAAACCTAATCCTGCCTACAGGAGCTTTTAGACAGAATTTCACAATGCTGATGGTTTTGACAGTAAAACAGCAATAACATGAATAAACAGAGAATACAATAGTTGAGGAAAAACAATTTTWTATATAKATATATATGTATATGTGCATCCTGATGCTTTAAAATTAACTACTAATACTATTGCCATTCAGGAAATTCATCTTTGGGAGAATGCAGACTGCCTTCTCAAAGTGCCAGCTCCGCAATTCAGGCACATGAAATAGAGGAGAAAACAAAAGCATCACTAAAAAAAAATGCATAAATCCTTGCTGAGCACTGCATGCTGGTCTAATTCTTGATTATGGGAATATATATTAATACTGAAAAAATAGATGGAAGTCAAGGTAGCACAGAAGAACTGTTGAAAAATGACACCATCAATGACAGTCAAACAAACAGAGTCATGCTATTTAAAAAAACTATTTCAGAATACTTATGTCAAGAATAAAAGAATCTGTAGTAAAGGCTCGTAAAAATATCCCTAAATATACATCCAAATCTTGGAGATATATCAATTCCCATCAGTTTGAGTTTTCCCTTATGTTTCTACTTAATTCTGAGACATTTAGAATTAAATATATATATATATATATATATATCTTAAACTGGGAATGACTTTCCTTGGCCTAGTAAAAAGATTGATATTAAATGGATCTTGAAGAAATGTACTGAATGTCTTTTGTAGGAAGGAAATACACTTTTATTTTCCAAATGGATAGGAAATAAAAATCTGAAGTAAGGTTCTGAAGTTTGGAAGAGTAAAACTTCTAGTGAGAATAGATGGTTTAACCAGAAATTTTATTCTGCATGGGCATTATCACTTGTTTCTAATATTTCTTTTCCCCAATTTCAAGATTATCTGAAAAATCAAGCTCTCGCTGCAGAGGCAATGGACCCTTCATTTTACATGTGAGGATCTGGGAGGAAATACTAAATTTCATGCCACATGGCTGGATCACCCCAGGCCACCTGAGAAGGAGGAATTTCTTCTTTCCCCTTTCTAGAGGCACCAGAAAACATTTCCTGATGTGCTCTCCACTTCCACCAACATCTACTACATTTATATCCCCAAGAAGGCAGGAGGATCCCAGAAATATCCCTAAATCACTATCACTGCACGGAAGGAATCGTTGCTGAGTTTTCTTAGCAAGAAGCAAGGCAAGTAGCCTCTCTTCTTGATGAACCCCTTTTGACTTTATGAATCTACTGCAAAAATATATTGCTCTAAAGGAAGACTGTAGGAGAGAGGAAAAGAATTGAAAAACTCCAGTCTTTTGTCAGTTATCAACTGTTTTAAAYGTAGAGATTTTCACATCAATCAAAAACTGAATTCACTTGTTTGTTGCCAGGCAGGATGGGTAAAGATGCCACTTCTGGCATAATTTCTGGCAATGTGTGAGGACTTTGTGGCTCATCTCACAAGAGTATTTGTTGAGCTTTTGTGGCATGCTTTCAGCCAGAGCAAGATGGGGCTGCGTTASTCATGATTCACTAACTAGGACATCTTAATCCTTCCTAGTTTGTGTTTATTCGTGCCTTGCTGTGGGATTTGCAGTGTTAGCTCATGGAAAGAAAAAGCAAATCCCAGCAGAGAGAAGAATGCAGACTTCCAGCCCTCTGCCGAGAGGCAGGTTCGGATATTTCATTCAGGAAGAGTCGCTTCATTTTGAGCAACCCAGATGCACAGGAAAYGGGGGGAAAAGGGATACAAATAAATTAATTGTCTGTTCCTCAGACCTAAGTGTGCTAGACTCGGGAGACCAGACTCCATCCATGAGCTAACCCTGAAGCCGCCACCTCAGCTCCTCCCGGCACTGGGGCCAAGGTGAGCTAGTGGCGGCTCCCTAGGCCACATCCAGCACCTGCTTGGCTGTGCTCCAGAGCCACCACGTTTGCCAGGTGGGTGTCCATCCCCAGGTACCTGGGGGCGCCCTGCAGTGTTGGCTTCATCTCCTCTGGGAGACTGCGATACCCGGGCGGAACACTCTGGCCCCTGTGATGAAAGCCAGCAGTGAGTGACAGCGGGGCAATGACTGCAGCAGAGGTTAGCGAGAGAATGCAAGCTATGCCAGAAATGTTCCCACCAGGTCTCCCTTTCTTTATTAAGTTATTTCAAAGGTTGCTTTTATTCTCCATCTCTCCAGATTGAGCTGACTGATAAAGGAGCTTTTCTTATTTTTTTCTCACCTGGTACGAAACAGGATCCGTTCATTGTGAGAGGCCCTTTTGTCAGGGAGAGATGTCTCTTCTTTGTGTTGCTCTCTTTCCTCCTGACTTGCATTGGCTGTGACCTTGGCAGAGCTCAAGGACAGTGCTGCAGCCTGGCCACGGGTCACGGCGCGCCATCCCAGGAGTCGGGAACCGGCGTGGAAGGGGTGGAGGGGCACGGAGGCGGCGAACAACAGAGCAAGTGTGTTGAAATCCTGCCCGTGCTTTTCCGGTTCAGGTGATCCCGTGAGTGATAGATCTGGTCTGAACCACCGCCACTGCTGAGGAGGGTGAATGCAGGGAGAGAGGAAAACCAAAGCCTGTGGTGCATAAAGAAGTCCTTATGAGCTGAAAACTGTTATTCAATATTCCACAGACAGGGATGCTGACAGTAATGATCCGTGCCTTGCAGGAGAAAGCTTCAAGGAGCGAATGCACTGCCTTGATATCTCCCAGCCTGACTTGTGTGGGCCTTGTGAGCATTAGGTCTGCTCCATGGTAAGTCCCGTTAGAAAACTAAGGAAGAAATAGTTCAATTCTACTTTACTTCACTGCACAACGCAGATGCCCAACGTGCAGAACAAGGAGCGCGGCATTCTGGACAGCTGGATTTTCGTTCCTCAACTTGTCAAGATTTGCTGGAAGAATTTATACAAACCTGCTCTTGTCTGGGCACATAGTTTTTATCTTTAGAAAGACTTTGCAGCTCTTGGGAAGCTGAGTAGTATTAAGTAAAGATACTTGATGCCTTTTTTAGTCCTGGTTAATCTACGAGTTCTCAAGAACATTCACTTTACAATGTATTTTCCTACACAGGATATTGCGGTACTGATGTGGTGGAACTGCATAAACAGAACAAATGCCAGTCCTATGGCTGATACTTCAAAGAGGAAAGGATCCATCTAATTCTTCCTTAGCTGCTTTGAAGTCATTGGCATAACAGGAATCAAAAGCAGATATCATTCATCAGTTTAGACTTGACTGTACCTTGTAAACTTTGTTATGACCCTTTAATCTGTGGACATATTCTTATTATAAAACTTCTTATAAAAATTATAAAAATTCTTACAAAACAGAGATGCTGATGTGCTTCTTCAGTTGCTTTACAAACTTCTTGTGGTTAGACCGTTCCAAGATCTTGTGTATCCTACTCAGTGGTCATTGCTAAAGCTATCTATCTATCTCAATTATTTCTCTTCATTTATTCATATGAAGATGAAAACACATTTGCAGGACCACATTTGAAGCAGGCATCACCTTCATTTAGCTGGCAAAATGCAACACAGTTCTTTTGTTGCTGCAAACTGCACTGCAAGTATTTCCACCTGGAAGTTGGTAAGCAGAGGTGGCTTCACTGAGATCCCACATGCGCTAATGCATGGTCATGCCATATTAGTTTAATTTTATCCTTTTTCTTGCCCTATTCCCACCTGGAAACAACCACCCRTATCTCCCACACTGTGCTGCATGAGGGAGCTCCCCAGGACTCGCATCTTGCTGCCACAGCTTCACCCCATGTGGAAACTCTTCAGGGTTTGCACCGAGCCTTGGCCATGCACACGCACTTCCAGCTAACACGTTTACAGCCAGCTGGATATAACCACACTAGTGACCATACAGCGACAGCTTCAGCATTCGTGAGAGGAGCTGTGCCACCTCTGAGGTGCAGATCTGCACCCTCCTGCAGTGCAGTGCATGCTCCAAATGTAGTTTTTCCTCTTTTTTCAATTTTCAAAATAGTGTATTCAAGTAATAGAGGTCAGAGGTGGAACTTAAAAATGGAATCCCTCGGGGAACAGGCGCCCTTCTGTGCTGGTGATTTCATTGTCCATGGCGCTGTCAGTGATTTTTCAGATCCCCTCCATTTGGTCTAGGCTTTTATTTATTTACTTATTTATTAGTAATATTATTAGTATTTTTAATTAGTAGCTGCCTATCAATAGGGCACAGTCTTTTTCAAATTAAGCAAGATCCAAGATAAGAGACAGAACATAATTTGGTATTTAAGAATGAGGAGCAAGATGGAACTGACATTTCTTTTTTTTTTCTTTTTCTTTGCAACAGCACAAGAGAGAAATAGAAACGTATTGTTGACACTATCCTCTTTTACATTATCTTCATTCAATGGACCTTTTATTCTGTACATCAAACTGAAATCAAASTTAATTCAGGAGATTGAAAATAAGCAGTGAACGCTATTAGTTTTCATCCAATTTTCAAGTGTTGCGATTTTTAAGTCACTAAATCATATGTTTTTCTATTATCTACAGCATATTCTTGTAACATAAAAGGATAAATGCAGAGTAAACACTAAATGCAGGAATCTCCTGATTATATCTTTGAGCATATATAACAAAAAAAGTTGTCTCAGCATTGCAAATTTGTATTATAGTCCCCAAAATTTGATCTTACACCAAATATATGCCAATTTATGCTCTCTCCAACTTCATTGCTTCCATGGCAAGACCCAGGTCAATCTCCAAAATTGCAGTTCTGTCTCTTAAACCCGTGATGCTGAAGACCCATAAATTCTTTTGAGAAGCCACCCACCAGYGACTTAACAGACAAAACAGCTCAATGGCATTTATTTCAATAGTTTTCCTGCCAGATTTCTCTGGTATACAAAGCAAATTTGATACACTACTATAATAGCATTATTTTTCTAGATGCAGGCAGCAGTAGTTGCCATTACCATGCTTGATTTATGGCRCATAAAAACATTTGGATAAGCAATGAGTCTTTCTTTTATAGCAAAACAAACATGTTTTGAGGTATCTGAAACTTGCACAAACTCATGTGCAGTTTGGAAACATACTGGATTCCATGATGCTTAGCCTGCAGAGCTGAGGCAATTGCACGCGTTTCTGTTTCTCTCWGTTCAAAACTCATATGCTTTTGGTCACGTCTTTTCAAACTTTCTTCATATTCAGACTTCCTGCTGTTGCTGCTGGTGATTCAAGTTCTTGTGAAATAGGCTGCTCCCCTGGTTTTTCATTTTGGGGAACGTGTGCATAGTAGTCAAGCTGGAGCGACAGAAAGTGCCAATACAAGTATGTCTTCATCATCTCTTCTTCAAAGGAATCTGATGCTATAGCCCAGGGAATCTGATAGTAGCTGCTCAAGGGACACTTGTCATTGCACAGCCCCATCACCTATTAATTAAGCAAAGAAATCTACTCAGCCTAGCAACACCCTGTTTACAGGAGAAAAGCTTGAATTTCAGCACTTTCAACTTGGAGTGCTGTTTGGAAACATTTTGCTCATAAAAAGTCTTCCAGTTCATGCTTTGACCTCATCATGACCTGAACATTTTGTTAACAAAGTACCCTGTTAATGTTTTGACCAAAAGAACTAATGTACTTGGGGCTGGTTGTGTTGCCAAAGTGCTTGCTCCTAAAAAGGGAAAGTTTTAATTCTATTTTCAAAACCCATGTCTTACTCCTAACTATATATGGAAATGTCATCAATCAGTTCTGCAAACAGTGTGTGCACTGCAGTGGCATTAGAAGAGCTTGTGTTTCTGCACTAAGCGTAACAAATGTCACCATACCAAGGCCCACGGCGGAAGTCTTCTGCTGTTTCTAATTTCTCTCTTCTAGCTCAAATAGGTGTGAATATAAAATGATTTTTAACACCAACCATATGAGAGGTCTCTTATTTAGTGATCAGACAATGAAGGATAAAGTGACAAGCTAATCAGACGGGATAATAAAATGCACATCTACTACTGGTTAGGCTTACAAATGAATTCTTTGMCTATRGTGTGAGTGTTTRGGGGCTAGTGTGCGTTGGGTTAAAATGTAAACCACACAAATCCTTTAGCAGGTTACACTCTGAGATACCCTGCCATGCTGCTACCTTGTTAGCCTTTAGATAACAAATTTTCAAAAATTTGCTCCTCCACGGCACTTACCTGGGTATCTCACATTAAAGAAGAGAAAGGAAGAAATGGGCACAGACAAATCACATGCTTATTGTTCCAAGGACCCTGAGCTRCTAGTAAGTCTTACTCGGCTTAAGAGAGCAATATATACCTCTGTGCATATTTTAATATTATGGTATTTCATAAAACACACTTTAGCCTTTGAATGGACAGGAATGTTATCTGCATTCTTATAGTAGTTAAAGAATGTTTGCCTACATATTATTCATGTATGTCTTGTCATGTATATATATATCATCTCACTTATGAATATCTCCTTCACACGGGAATAACAAGGGTTTCTAAGTCCTGACAGAAATGGATTTTAGGACATGAAAAAAGGCCATCAAAACTGACTGTGATAAAGCTCAAAAAGGGGTTCTACAAACAGAAGAATTACCATGGCAGAGAACAACTAAAAGGGCAGGATACAAACAAAAAACAAACAAAAAAAAAAAGTGAAAGAGAATAGGAAGGTCTACAACCTCTTAAAATATCGCTAAATAAACTAAGACTATGGAGACTTTTTCAAAATTAACATCTATAGTTGATGTAAGTGCATAGGAAAATATCTACTTTGTTGTTGAAGAGAAGATTACTGATTTTCTTTTCAGCTACAGGATGTTATTACTGACACATCACCAGCATACTCTCATTAATATGGAGAATGAACRTTATTTCTCTCAAAACTGTCACTCGGGAACTACATTTCCCAGAAGACTTCATCTCTCAGCACTCTGCAAGTATACAGCTGTACAGTTACTTTTGGGTTTGTGGTTCAAACTTTGTCATTTGATGTCAAAGTGACAGATAAACAGAAGGAGACAGAAATAATGCTCCATAGCGCTCACAACCTACTGAGACACAGAGCACAGATTCCTAAATCTACAATATTTTAGGTAGGAATTCTGGTGATCTATAGGGATAGTTCTTTGAATAAATTTAAGGCTTCCACTTGYTGGTGTCATGTTCCTGATCAGCTAGGTTTAAATGACATGCTGAAGAGAGAGAATTGTCTCAATCAATCATAAGTGCCTTCCTGTTCTCAGAATGCCTTGATCTTTTCGTTCATTTGCTCCCTCTAAATCAAACTGATTAGTCCTCCTGACTTTGTTAGAAAACAGGCTGCCGGGCTATAGGGGCTTCTTTTAAAAAGCCTGTMCTTACCTGCTTTCTCAGTATATTATTCCTTGGGGAGGATTTCATCCATTGGTCAACCAATTGAATTCTATTCAATATAGAAGATCATCCTGCACTCAAGTAAGCAGATACAGGAGAATGTTTAAATTCCATTTTAGACTCAAGCCAATCTCTGTTAACCATGATTTAGAGAAAATCTTATTTAGAGAAAGCATTTGCATGAATAATCTGAATGATGGAATACAGAACATRCTTATTAAATCTGTAGAGAATAAGTGGGACAGATGGACGTGCTGACTGGCTCAGAGCGATCTTGAAAACTTGAAGCTGTATAAAAAACCAACTTGATACTCAGCAATAAAGAATGCAAATAACAACACATAGATGGAGAACAACTGATTGGGCAGACAAATACAGAAGAGATGCTCAGGGTTGTAAAGGATTGCCCTCTGAGAATAAATCAGACCCTTCGCCCTGCTGTGGAAAGTCCAAACACTATGCTAGGACTTACGAGCATGAGAAAAGACAAACAAAATCTCCCATTCCCCTCAGGATTGGTAAGACCGTTTTATTCTGTTTATTATGTTCTGTTTTATTTGGGTTTGTTCTGTCCACTTCTTGGTTCCTTCTAGTACTTTTCTTCTACAATCATTATTACTATGGAATTTAGAATACCTTCTTTGGAGGATCTGGAACTAGACACTACCAGTGACTACATGCTGATTTAGCCAGGACATTAAAATTCCTCTGTTCTTCACAGCTTCCTCACACATATAGAGTGTTAATTTAGAGGACTGGACTGATTGCTTTGCTTGGATTTTTTTTCTCCCTGATTTTATTTGAGAAGATGGTCCCAAACCCCAGATCTGACAATAATTTTGAAATGTTTTGGTTTTTAATTTCTCCCAAACTCCAGGCTCCCTTCCAAACCTTTCAGATGTGAAAATGTTGTATCACGTTTGTATTGTCTTTACCTCAGCACTTCTGCAGCACCGCCAGGCCAAACATCCGGGGGACGGCAGAGAAGACAGAGGAAGGGCTAAAAGGTTAGGTCTCTGAGCATTGACATAACTCACTCAGAGGAATGAAGGATTTTTACATTTATAATTTCACTTGAGCTCAGGCCAGTCAGTAAACATCCTATTCTGAAAAATATAATTCATGGCTATTGGAATCCTGAAATTTTTACAGTCATCTTTTAAATTTTGCTTTTTCTTTCATTTCTGATGAGAACAGAGACTTGCTCCGATTTTATTTCCCATTATTCTGTAAATCCTATGCCCTTCCATGAGCAGAAACTGGCTTGTTATAAATGAATTATCATAGACTACATGGGTAATGGCTTCATGAGAAAAAACAGCCACCGCTGAAGTCCGATATTCCCTTTTGCACACAAAGGATTTAAAACTTTGCTACTTCTATTGCAAGCTAGTAAGAAAACTGGTTTCAGTTCCACCATCCAGACAACACACCACCTCCCTCAAGTGGCCAGAGAGATTCGGATTCTTTTTTGTTGCTGCAAGGGTTGGTTTTGGCATTCCCAAAGGGATGAATTGAAGAATATACTTTTCCAAAATATTACTAATGTTTTGATCAAATATAAACTGTTTTGCTAACAAATAATTTTGAATGGCAGGAAGAGATAACACTCCCACAGAAACAATCATTCAGCTGGCATCATGTGAGTGCTGTAGATTTTGGGATGAGAGGAAAACGTAAATAACTGSCTGAGTGTGGATGGGCCCCGATGATAGCTGCCTGCCTTCAGCCTGACAGGCTTTCAGTGACCGTCACTGCCAYAGCAGGGACTGTATAAGCACAGAGGATAATCAAAACAGTGGCACATTCAGAAAAACAGCACTGTTAATTCTGGTGGCCTGCTCAAATCCTGTTTGGAATAATTAGTTTTCTTTCTTCATCCAAAATGCATACCATTTAGGGGTTTTGTTTGTTTGTTTGTTTGTTTGTTTGTTTCAATTTTCTCTTGGTAAGATATGCTTGCAGATCAGAGTGGAACAGCTCTGGGAAAGACATCAGGGAAAGTCAAACCAGAATTAAACATTTACATAAATTATAGAAACAGTAGTAATGAAGGTAAGAAGAAAACACAAAGGAATAGAAAACTTATTTAAAGAAACAACCAGGCACTTATTGATAGGGTCCTGAATAGCATTTCTCGTGCTGTAGAAGTCCCGTACAATGCAACGTACACCCAATGCATGGAGGAATGAATGCCTCTGTGTTTATGCTGACAACATCCATCACAGCAATGGGTAAAGAAACCCCTGCTCACACAGGCAAATCACGCTCTTCTACACACCAGTGAACACCTGGCATACTCAGGGGATGTTAGGATATCCAGGAGGAAACCAAATATTCGCACAGACCACTACYCTCTCAGTGCCCAAGCACTATGATTTCTCAAAGGACAAAGATTGAGAGCAAGCACAAAAGAAGAGCCGTTTATGTAGGACTGGTTGAGTAGTAAAAAATTAGGGTTAAAAAAAAAAAGAAAAAGCTTACCATATATTCTCACAACAAATATCTGATAAAGCAGTCTAACAAAAGGTTACATATTACATAGSTTTGGAGAAGGGGGAAAATAGCCCAGTGATGCCAAGCCGCCAAGCAGTTAAATTAGTTAGTTCAGGAAATACAATCCTCATGTTTTGAGGCCTAAGTCAGTCCCAGCAGGAGTCAGGAATAAAATTGTAAAGTAAGACATGTATAGCCAAATATATTAAAAGTGTGCTGCCCTTGCTAGAGGCAATGTTCTGTTCTGGGATGTATTTTTTGTGTTTCTTGAGCTGGGTAAAACTGTGATCAGGTATTTCCAACCGCTTCTTTTAACAAAAGCCTGCTAATTAAAGCAACACTACCCAGCTTCCTTCTTGGCATTAATGAAGTGCCAGAGGAAGGAAGCCTTAAGCATTTATTTTCCTTTCAGAGCATCTAATATCTCACACTGCAACCGGTGGAAAAAAAATGGTAACACATTTCCTGACCCAAAAAAAAAAAAAAAAAGACAGAGAGAGAAAGAACATATTTATCTCAAAATACACAGTTTCTTTTGCAGGTCTATTTGAAAGTTGTTGACAGCATAATGTCCCCTGAATAAAGAAAAATACGTGGTGTGAAATAAGGTCCTTCTTGACCTTCCACACGTGTCCTGGCAGTTYAGATCAGTTTCCTGTAGTTGCAGGTTTCTGAGCAATAGAGCAAGGGCAGAGCGTTGTGCAGTAAGCATGGCTAAGGACACAAGTCCTTGACTTGTCATGCAAATGTCAGGAGACCCAGGGCAAAAAGATGTGCAAATTAACTTGAAAGATCATCATTGCTTATGTTGGCTAATCCATAGCTACAACCTCCTTCCAGTTGTCTGCCATTTTCCCTTCTGCTTCAACTCCCACTCAACATTTGCCTTTCATGGCTTCTGAGAAGCCTTTACAAAGGAAAGAAATTTCTTGACACCAGATACAAGCCACACTGAACTCCCATAACTCTAAATATCCCAGAAGTTCAGAACTGCTTGAAATTGAAACTCGTGCTTATAATCGAATTTGCCTGTCTGAGATCATCTTTACACACTCGTTTGTTTTGTTTCAATGTCTTTATATGACACTCACTTCCTCATCAGCCCTGTGCTTTTTCCTTGAAACTTCTGGGTCACAGTAGATCGACTGACCAAAAGCTCTGGTATTTTACTATACCCATCCCATTCCTCCCCTCTTCACTTCATAAGCTTGCAGAGATGAAACTCAAGATTCCCTCCTAMCCGTATCAGGACAGCTTCTCAGACAGATGACTTTCCAAATAACCTTCTCATTCCGCTCATAGTAAGGGAAAGAAAAAGTATGCCAGAGTGTTATGTGATGACGGATAAGGGCCAACATTACAATTTATGCCTGTGACCTGGCACACAGATGGAAACACAGAGTATGATTCAGTGGTTTTTGCAACCTTAATCCCTACTAAAGAGYGGCCTTGCCAAGGTAAACCTGACATTTTAAATGAAACTGCTTTGCATACACTGCATGGAACCTGAGACCCCACTTTTGTACTGTGGTTTCCTTCTAAAAGGCAGCTACTGCCTGGCAGGGCAGAGTGAGAGCGCAGTCTGGGCTCTCCTGTACTAATATTATTTGGTCTGTTTGAGCAAGCGGGAATGACGAGCCGACTGTGCACAARGAGCGAGACAAATGTTATTTGAACATGTACATTCCCAAGCCTGAGAAAAGCAGCAAAAATAAAGGCTGGATCCCACTTTCCTTTCCCGCCCAGGCAACTCCCAAGCAACAAAATCCAAGTGAGGTCCCACATTTGCAATAACATCACATTTCCTGGTGAATCAATCATTAATCAGAACTAGAAGTGGYGATACTTCATGTTATTACGTCCATAATTTAAAACAAGATTTTAGCACTGGGAGCATTTTCCTCTTTCCCCTCACCATTGCTTTCTTTCTGCTCTCCCTAAAAATAAAATACTGACAAATTTTGAAAAAGAGGAGGAAGGGAAGGCATCCGAGTCGCTCGGTGTCCGTTATAGCATCAGTCCAACTCAACACAAAAGCTGGTCTCTGTTTAAGTACATAGGTAGTGAGGATCAGTTAGGTTTATCCAAGAGCTTAAAGGTACTGCCCCAAAGTCTGAATATATCTGACTGAACCCCTCTCACCACTGGCACAGTTCAGCAGGAGCAGGGCGAGCTTTCTGCAGGCAGCCCCACTGACCAAAGCAAACACCTCGAATTCAGGGAACAGAGTTAAACCTCAAGCACATAGAATAACTCATCTATATTCACACAAGCCTGCTCTCCCCCAAACCTTGTGGCAGACGTGCAGGGAGGAGATCTCTGCAAACTGGGAGCAACCTGTGCCACCAAAACATCTCTCAAAGTCATCATCATCTTTGGCCATCACTGACCAGAATTACTGCAAAAGTGCAAAATGTGTAGTAAATGAATTACAGGTTTCCAAGCACTGCGCATGCATGGGAAATGAAGATCATGGAGAGAGCCAGCTAACACAGATGTCCTTGGCCTGCTGATGTATGCCCTGAGATATGAGCAAAAACCACTTAGGTATCTTGCCTTTCTCCAGCTCCCTACCATTTTTGGTACTTTCCTTCACCTAGGTGTAGTTTATATATAAAACTCTGAAGATCCAAAGGCCCAACAAAATGAAACATTGTCTTGGGCTCCAGAACTGAGAAASAGAAGTACAAAATTCAGGAGCTTTCAGGTGGTGCTCACTTCCCCTGTGCACACTTCAAGCCCTGCTGTGTTGTTTCCAAGCAMTTCCCTCAAGGCATCATTGCCCAGGCCTTGCCAACAAGGAAGGAAGTATCTCTATTCATTTTTTGAATACCTGATTCTTCTACAGGGACCCAGCATTAAGACTGCAGGACCTGGTTTGACTTTGAAACCAACTCATCCGTTAGGGTCCACTGAATTTATGCCAATAAGGCTGAAAGCCACTGTGTTTACAATCATATATTTTATCTAAGGTTCCTAATTAAAATGCCACCATTCAACCTTCTCCACATTAACAGTCCCTTATTRGAGAGAAATCTTGCAAATGTCCTCTTGCTTCAGAAGAGAATGGTAGGAAAAGAGCAACACATTTCATAAAGAAATAAAAAGACACATTAGAAATATTTGAAACACACAATTTTCCATTCAGCTCTATGAAGAACATTCTAAAGAACAAGCAAGAGAATAATCCTTGGGATTTTCTAAAGAAGTCAAGCAAGTGTGAAATGGGCTTTCTCCTAAACTGCTACATGTGCCAGGGAGGTTGAAAATCTGCCTTCAGCATTCTAAATAYCACCACGCCTGCTCTCCTTTTCTACCCTTGCCAGCGATGTTCTCCCTGATCAGCTGTAGGCAAATACCACGTAGTAGGGATAACACAGATTTTTGATCCGTTCAGCAGGGTCAGTTTGGACTTCGACCACATTTCTGGGCAGCTAGACACAGCCTCTCTCATCCAACTGCAGATTTTTTTCTAATACTGTGGAATCTTCTACACTATAAATAATATTTTTTTCCAGAGTATAATTTAAACAGGACTGGCCATAATTATGTATGTTTTGGAAATTAGAAAAATTGTATGATAGGAAATGTATGATGTCCCCTGCTTTCCAGAACTGTTTTAAAGCTCTCCAAAAGAGTTCTCAGAAGCTTTTCTTCTGCTTTTACTAATCACATATCAGCGACATTAGAACTTAAAATGTGACAACTTACAAGTCCACTACTGCGGCACTTTCTCTTGATYTGCACAGCAGTGTAATATTGCATTGCAGGAGCATATTTCCTTAGAAACAAAGTTCTAAGGAAAATTTGGGATCAYTGAGATAAAAAGAGATGATATGCAATTGGGAAAGGGTCCTGAGAGATGCATACAAAAATCATGGCGATGGGAAGGGAGAGATGGAAGGACACAGAAGCTAGGTATTTTGTTGTACGGTGTGTAGGTTCCCAAGGCTGGAGCAGAACTCAAAAGCCAGAATTAGGCACAAAAGCATATATTGGATAATAGGATGCAAATGCAATGTCCATCTGAAGCATGGTCGAAAAAAGTATCTGTATCGAACGTGGAGCAGCCTAGAAAGCCTTCTTGGAATAGAGAGAAGAGTGATTTCTCTCAGTTCCTGTCCTCCAGGAGAAAACAGCTGGGGAAGGGGGCATAGGAAGTCTTGCAAGACATAGGAGGTCTTGCAGAATCCACACTGAGTTAGAAAGAATTGGGGGATGCTCACCTCCTCCTTTCAGCCCAGGAGACAACTGGTGGTAGTCAAGCACCAGCAAGAGAGATGGCATTTTGGTGTTTTCCTGTTTGTTTGGTTGGTTTTGTTTTCACACAAAAGCCCCGCATTTCATGAAATAAGAGATTTAMATCTCACCACTGTCCACTGTCGAGGGCAGCGGCTTGCTCGCTAGGCTCGACGCGTCCCTCTGCGAGGCCGCTCCTCAGCGTCTCTGCCGGCCTGCTGCAGCAGGCAGCTTGCGGAGGTTGGAGACCGGGAGATGACAGGACCACCCCGCTTGGTGGGAGCCCACGYGTTGGGCATGGCTCCTCCAGGATCCTGCAGCTGCTGAAGGAGGAGATTTGCCCTTTGGGCTGCATCTGGTATTTCCTTGTTTCTGGATATGCCTAAATCAGATCTGGCTCTCCAAAGCAATTCTTGCCCTGGTCACAGAGATGTTCTGCTCTGGCTAACACACGCTACAGAGGTGTGGAAATAACATATCCATACATCTCTCTCTATAGCTACCTAACCACCATTACATCGCAGGAATGAGCTATACTGGAATAAGGGAAAACCAAAAGAGCACTTCATTATAATGGATATCCAGGCTAAAAGACATATAACTGACCTGGGACACGCTAAGTTAATTTCTGCAAAGACAGCAAAAATTARAAAAGGTTATAACATAAGAGGATTATTTTGGCTGGATAAACCGTAGCATAAACTTCCTAAACAGAGTGAAAAAGAATGTGCTAAAAGCCTTTGGACTATGAACTAGCACTTTTTAACTGGCTAGCTAGTCCAAAAGTAATTTTGGACGCGTATCACACGTACTTTGGAGTGTACTTAAGGATTTTTTTTTTCCTGATACAAGAACCCATATGATTCATGGGTGACTTGAAGTGTTTATTTCCTCAAAAAAGTAAAAATAAGAGAGTTGCAAGTAAAAGCCCTACTTGCATTCAAACGAGGAGGACTGGAGCCAAAATAGTGGAAACCAGAAACCATAGAAAATGGTATGAACACAGAAACAGGTCTCCAGAGCTTGCTCTGCCTCTTTTAAACTAACAGGAGTTTTTATATGGATTTCTGATGGACTAAGAGAGTGTCAGCTCCTCCCAAGGACAGGAGCACTCCAGGATGATATCCTAAGTGGCACTGCATGTGAAATTCTGTGGGTGACGAGGACAGGATTTGTCCTTTTAGAGTAGATTTGCACAAATGCTATCTTGGACCTGCCTCCACTGTTCAAGGCAGATTTATTTAGTTTTCTTATTTAAGCAAGTTAAATGCTTCTTGTGCATTTTCATTTTTAATCACTTCTTTACGTTCATAAACGCATGTTTTGGAGAGACAGGTACATAAAGCTCTGCTGCAAACAAGCTTTGGTGCAGGAATGCTGCACCTAAACACTGCACCAGTCTCTAGGAGAAGCATGAAGAGTTAAGGTAGAATTGGTGTCAGAACACCCCTTGCTGATAGAGAAGGATCCAAGAGGAAGCAGAAGGGGCTGATCAGCCTAGAAGGGGCTAAGCAGAATACAGTATGGCCTGGCAGTTAAGGTGCTTCTGCAAGACAGAGAAGAGACAAACTCACTCCTTGTCCAGCCGTGTGGCACTGGGTGTTCCAGGTGTCCCTCTGCCCATAAGAGCACTGTGACCAGCGTGGTCTCACAGGAGCATCTCCCCGATCGCCTGCTCTCATTTGTCACCTGCCCTCGGGAGGAAGGTAGACAGCGAGACATCTCACTGGGGACTGGCCCCTAGCATTTCCTAAAGGGCTCTCAATGGAAGAGGCAGGTATTGAAATTAGGTGACCTACCAGACCATAAGAGATGGCACAGCTCACTATAATTTCAATAAACAGGATGAGGACGCTGAGCAGATGAAGATAATACACCCAACACAGGCTTGTATGTGTGTACGGTGCTAGGAGCWTCTGCGATCTCGCAGGTAATGTCAAGGGAAGCTGAAGCACACACATGCACAGGCACACTGCAAGGATCCAGCCGGACCGCTATGAGCTTTTGGTTTCTGCTGATACAAAACAGATGTTGGTGCGATCTGAATTTCTTAGTTTAACTCCTTGGAGCACCGTTTTAGTATAAATATRAGACGCATCTTTTCTTGCTTCTCTCACAGCTCTCTCTTCTCTCATATCAAATATATCTCAGCTGAACAGGTTATTAATTTTCCAGTGGGAAATGTCAATTATACAGCATCATTTGAAAACTTGGGAGGCAGGGAAAGAACGTTTGTGAACTTTTCCAGGCAAAACTGCATTTTACCCATCATTTAGTCTGGTGCTGTGGTTTGCTAATGTCAGTTACAGATCTGTTGTTACATTTAAGTGGACCAGAAAAAAAAAGTCACACTTAGTAAGAAGAATGTAAATTCAATGTATGGCTCATTGGGAACTGATTTAAGATTATAGACAAAGCATAAAATCATTCTCCTCTCCCTCAAGATTTTATTACTGTATTAAGAGCAGGTAGCTGGAGAAGTAGAGGTTTCAGAAAGAGTACTACCTGGATAGAAGAGATTGACATCTGTCTGTACAATTTCACAACTATCATGCAAAACCTCAAGTAACTCCAGCACAAATGCAGTACTACAAGTATTACAGGGAGAAAGGGAAAAAGTGTCTCTTGCCACTGAGGGGCATAAATGAATGCTAATCCCTATATACTGCTCTACATTGTGCTCCTGCCACTGCATCTCAGTCCCAAAAGGGCTGGCAGGAACAGGAAAGAGCTAGACCCTCATTATGCCAGTGCTCCTGCTTCCAAATAGCTGTCCCCAATCTGTATCTCAGGTGGCCTCAGCCTGAGGTTCTGCACCACAAACAGGAAAAGAAAGCAGGAAAAATAACTTTGAACCTGGAAATTATGAATAGAGGCAGCAGAACTGACTATATGGCGTAGCAAGGTTTCTTACCAAAATAGCCTAAATTACACTTATAAAATGAAGTTTGGCTAAAAGAACATATGGATTGCCTATAACGAAGTTTTCTTCAGGGAAGCAATATTCTTTTTGCTGTTTCCATACATTTCTGAACAAATCAGCAGATGCTCCGCAGTGCAYCTACATTTATTACAAATATATATGCAGATATTTACTGCAATAGCACACCGTCTGCCCTGCTCACCAAAAGGACAAGGGCTGAGGATTTGGCAGAACTGACTCAATTATTTTTACTTTAACTGATTAATGGCATCAAAAAGCTGCTAGGAGTACAACTGCCTACCCTGCAAGGATCTCTTAATATGTATATTTTGAGTGTGCACTTAAGTGTTCTTCCTGAACATCAGCTTAATTTACGTGCAGATAACTCACATTAACATTGCAAAGATTTCCATTTGTTTTTTTATAAAACCCAACTGCCTTCACAAATCAGCAAGGATAAACTATCTATTCCATAGAAAAAAAGGAGGTTTAGAGGTATCTCCAAGACTGAGAGGTGCAAGAGAGGGCAGTAATGTATCATAGAATCATAGAATACTTAAGGTTGGAAGGGACCTCTAGAGGTCATCTAGTCCAACCCCCCTGCACACGCAGGGTCCCCTAGAGCATGTGGCACAGGGTGATGTCCAGGCGGGTTTKGAAGA
The DNA here is from genome assembly GCA_003342815.1 of Eudromia elegans. Taxonomy (NCBI): domain Eukaryota; kingdom Metazoa; phylum Chordata; class Aves; order Tinamiformes; family Tinamidae; genus Eudromia; species Eudromia elegans. Next base: position 1,638,497 of record PTEX01000033.1, read on the forward strand.
TCTCCAGAGAAGGAGACTCCACCACCTCTCTGGGCAGCCTGTGCCAGGGCTCTGTCACCCTCACCGTTAAGAATTTTTTCCCTAAGTTCCTGTGGAACTTTTGGTGCTTCAGTTTTTGTGTCYGTTTCCTCTAGTCCTATCGCTGGCCTAGAGATTATCAGTTTACAAAGCCATGGAGGACTCCACTGTAAGTGTAAATGTTTGCTCTGTTGCAGATGTTTAATCCATTCAGTGGTCAAATAATAATAAAAATCAGTCTACTGGATGTGATWAGTCTGAATGGGAACATACACATGTGCAAGAAACACCTTTCTTTTGTTAAGACTGGAGGAGAGGGATCCCTGAACTCCCTCTTCTTGTGACTTGGAGGTCACAGTYTGGAAGAGATTGAGAATTACTGAGTTAAGAAAGCCTCAATTTCTGGCTCTGATCAACCCAACATCCTTCCTGAGTGGCAAAAGAGGCAACAACCCATCTACACTGCCATCTATGATCACTTATCATCCCAGCAAGCTCAGCAATCAGCCAGGCATCTCAGTAATATTCAAAATGAGACAAAATAATTAGTTCCAGCTGCAGATTCTGAACATACACCTAACTAAAGCATCTCAAAAAGAAAAAAATAAGTCTTCCTTCTGTCAGCATTATAAGAGCACTGCTAGACAGGCCTGATCTCCCTGTTCTCTGTATGTCTGACAGCCCTGGTACAGCCAACTGCACTGCAAACATTCCCATTCATCAGCCGGAGGCTGACAAGTCTATTGAATTCCACACAGTAATGAAGCTTGTTAGGACTGACACTGTCTTTTGCTTCTGGGATTACTCACTTGCTTTATTTTTGAGCAGTGCTTAAGTGCTTTTCTGGATCACACCAAACACTCAGCACCCTCCCTAATCAGGCATTTCATTCCTACAGACTACAGTCATACATCCAGCACTCTACACAGGGATGCATTTAGGGTAGAAAAAAAATGATGAATATTCATAAAATAGGCAAATTGTGAAAGGTTTGAGGGAGGGTAATCAGAAGGGAATCTTTAAAACAAAAAGTTTCAAATCAGATTTTGTAAGAGGCTTTCCCATACATAGAATATACTAATATAGCCCTCATTTGAGAAGGTGCAAAACATGCAGGAATAGCATGACACAATGAATTTCATTTAGGCTAAATACCCAAATCTAAAATAAATTGGGCCGAGGAACTCTCAAGAAAGGCAGATGAGACTGCAAGATGTGCAGATATTCAAGAGCCCATAAGGCAGCGTATCGCAGCACATTAATCAGGGTTCCACACTTGTAAGAAGCCCTTTTCCGGATCACCCAGGTTGAGGTTGTATTTTTCTCTAGCCATTGATAGACTCCTGCTTGTTTCTGTTGAAATCAGTGGGAATTTTGCCACCAGCTTCCAAAGGAGCAGCAGCCCTATGATTTGGCAGCATACAATTTCAGTTAAAAAGGCTATGAATCACATCATTCTGCTCTTGGCAGATGAAAGATGAAGACAGCAGGATAGGAAAAGAGCAACTCAAGCAAATGGAAATAATTTTTCCATTAAGATATTTTTAAGGAAGATACACAGCATAACATTCCTTTTTCCTCCTGTTCTGTTATTAATAACTGTCTAATGTGATTAAAGTGGATTGCTAACATCTCGTTTACTTTTCACTATCTCCAGGTTTGATCCCGTGAGATTTATTCTCTACGAATAAAACTCATTCTTGTACAGAAAAACATTGTACATTCTTGGCCCAAGTATCTTTCAAGTTTTCACTCAGCTCAATTTTTATGGCTAATTTGGGCAGAGCCCTGTGATCAAAGCACAGGAGCGCCTCTCAGAAGCGGCTGTGAGCTTCAGTGATGCTGGTGGAACAGTAATTGTCCCACAGGGAAASGTCTGTCCTCTGCTTGCCACCCTTACACTTCTTTGTCATGTTGGCAACATTCTCCGTGCAGGTGTCAAGACATTACGGTATTTCCATCAGACTGATTTCAGTGAGATTTAGATGCASAAAGCAAGAAGCATTCTGGAGTATTTGGACCTCAATTCCCACACTAAAACAGGGATATTTGCCTTTCCCCCAACTTTGTGTTTTCTGTTTTCCCCTGTAAGACTGATAGACCTCTTGTGGGCTATGAGCACCTGTAATACTTAGCACAACAAAGCTTCAGTCCTGCAGATGCTCTGTGAACACARAACAAGACCATTATTACGAAAAACRGAGTATAGATTTTTACTGTAAACCAACATTGACTTGAAATAGAACATTCCTAAAGCTTCACAAACATCAGCTTGCTAGCTTCAGATGAGTACCACCAAAAGACTCCAAATGTAGGCAGGGTCATTACCAAAAGAGGCTGACTGAAACATAGTGCAAAGATCTTTCTCAGAACAGTTTTGATGGAGATAAAATGCTCCTGGTCATTTTTTCTACCTCTTTTTCCCACTACCTTTGTGACCTTGCAATAACATTAACAGAGACATTAAGATAACTTCTTTCTGTGGTAAGAACAAAAGCATCAGAGTTCCAGCAAATCTAGCCTGAGTAAAACCTACTGATCCAAAGCTGAACCAAGAGAATATGAGATAAAACACCAAGTGCAGCTGTATCAAAGAGCAATCTATTTCACTGCAGGAGATATTTGTCACCTTTTTAATTTTTTGAAGGCATCAAGTCAYGAAGGAGAGAGTAAAAATCTTTCACTGTGTCAATCTCTTTTTCTACAAGGTCTTCTTCATGTATGTGCCATGTGTAACCCCATAATCTTCCTATTTTATACCCATAATCCACAATTTCTTTCCATAATACCCATAATGCTTTGATACTTCAGGGAGCAGAGTTCAGAAGCTTTGCAAGCTCAGACATTTTTACGTGATTTATATAGTGAAGTAGAATTTCCTCTGCCCACCTGCAGAAGCTGAAGTATTTCAGTAACTACGGTTCATTTTCAAAAGTTTCCATTCATGTAGGGTTTCTTATTAGAAAAGAAGCACTTTAAAGGGATCCATATATATGTGTCTGCTATTTAAATCTTCAACAGGTCTCACAAGGTGCTGCTTGGAAAAACTAATTTGATTTCATCTGAAACAATCTGCCTACTACATGCAATTGTTTTAGCTGTAAATTGTTTCGCTGCACTATAAACAAATAGAATATAGGAAAGGAAAATAACAATTACACTTGCAGAATTTTTCCTCTAATAACATCACTGCATGCATTTGTTTTTATTGTAGAATGGAATAGCAATCTGTTCATTTTCATTAGCAACATCACACTCTGACAGCTATTAAAAATCACTTTTTGAGGATCAAATTATAGCAATCAAATGAAATAGAGAAAAAGAAAAAGAAAAAGNAAAAGAAAAAGAAAAAGAAAAAGAAAAAGAAAAAGAAAAAGAAAAAGAAAAAGAAAAAGAAAAAGAAAAAGAAAAAGAAAAAGAAAAAGAAAAAGGAAAAGAAAAAGGAAAAGGAAAAGGAAAAGGAAAAGAAAAAGAAAAAGAAAAAGAAAAAGAAAAAGAAAAAGAAAAAGAAAAACTTCCAGCACAAAAACATTCTGGTAACTTTCCCAGTCTAGACATGAAGAAGTGGGACAGCTACAAAAATTTTCATATCCCAATGCCTACTCCCTGAGCCGTGCTGCTTCAGATTAACAGAAAAGAGCCTGAAATTAATTAAAAGAATACATATCAGAGGATATTTCAGTTAGGACAAAGGGAGACATTGTTACTAGTGTCATATAACYGTAGCTGGCAAATTAAATGTCTGTAAGAACAGCAGACGAGAAGCAGCACCTTCCTCTCCAAAGTATCTCCAAAGTAAAAGATCTTGCAGAAAATTAAGAAAGCCCCCTTACATTTAAAATAAAATGCGTTCAATGGGTTGTTGAAAAAATAGCAAAAGCTCAACTATGGAAGAAAAATTATTACAGGGCACATAAATACTAGTTAAGGGAATAGCATGGCCTTCTTCCATCTTGGAAGGCTGTTATGTTACTAAAAGGGAGTAGTAAAAGATCAGAGCATTGTTAATCAGCATGAAAGGAGAAGATCAGCCAAGAACAGCAAAAAATAAATATATATTTTAAKGGCTATTAAAAATCACAGGTCTTCTGGCCGAGCAGGGAGTCTGGGAAGTCTGGTTACCTCMCTCCAGGAGTGAGGAGACACGGTAATTGAATTTACCCTTTGGTGCTTACACAGAAGAGGCCAGGGTTAGCAGCACCTGAGCTACATGGAAACAGTCAACACTGCAGAATGCAGGAGGCTGCCTCGCCTGCCCTCGTGGTCTTGACCTGAGGAGAAAACAGCTTTGYCTGTGTACAGAGAGCAGCAAAATAACCCCTCAGGTGCCATGGCATTGACTCACCATTTGTAATCGCTTTGCTTCACAAAGCCTAAAGTTCACCTAAATTTAATRTAATAGGTAGTATTTCTTAGTACAATGTGTATCGAATTTCCTATGTAATTCCTACATAGAAATTACAGTGCCTAGAGGTTTCCAGCTAGGCTGAGCCTTTGGACACAGTTTGGCCATAGAAAACACTGGAAAATTTAAGTTTGGGGACATTTTGTGAGGATGTTTCCTCATGTTCCATATGTGGCCTCACAGAGGGAGGCTGGATTACGGATTTCGGTAGGCCTGAGATAGCCAGGAGACTCTTTCATAACAGCAATAACTAGACTTGTGAGGTAGGAGTTCAGGAGACTACGCGTTTCCTGGGAGAGGMAGAAAAAAGTATTTGCTATACCCCAAGGTTACTGAAGCTAAAAGGGCTTCACGGAAAGGTCGTAGAAGGATAATTATAGACGATAATTATAGACAGAGGAGAGGACCATTTATCTAAAGAAGAAACATATTCCGGGGTGGCTTGGGCCATCTTTAGAGCTCAGTAAATGAGATCAATGAAAAGCTGTACATTGGTTTTCCAGTCATCGCAAGACTCCCAGAGCAATGGATATACTCTCCAGGCAGGGCATGGAGTCAGTGAGGAAATCATGCCAAAGGGTTATAAGAAAATATTATCTAAACCCTACAGTCGTGGAGGAGGCTCTTGCTGCTTGAGTTTTGCTATCCCCTGTGATCTTCCGGGAGCTGCCAGACATCTCTCCAGCGAAGCCTCACACTAGACTCAGACCCAAACACAACCTTGCTAAACGTTTCTGGCAGGGGAGYCTACAAAACAAGACCAGCCATCTAGTTCAGAGGCCTTGCTCACATACTAACTTTCTCTGCACATTTTAACTTCCCTTGTTCACTTTGTAATGCAGAAGTAGATGCATCTTTCAAGTCAGAATTTGTGTTTCCAAAAATGAAACACAGGAGTTATTTCATACCAACATTCAGGACAAAAATGTATGTGTGACTTTACAACTAGGGGCATTGCACAAAGCTGATGGCATCCTACTCCAGAAAAACAGAAGACTAAAACAAAAAAATATTTTAAAACAAGGTATTTCTAACAAATCACATGCCAAAAAACTGTTGGGCCCTAGGGTCATTTGGTATGTCWTTTTGAAGCAGTTGTGTTTTCCTAATACTATTTACAGATCTCTCGAAATACAAATGCAATTCTTCGGCTGCTCAGACTTCCCTATTGAAATACAACTCTGACACCAACATGTTGTTTTAAGAGGTCTCTAGTTGTTTATCTTCATCTTCATTACTTATTAAAGTTTCTTGGCCTCCCATTTAAAGCTCTGTGAAAATACAAGTAGATTTAACCTTCAGCAAAGAACTTAAATGGATTTCTTTTTTATCCTGAATGAAAAGGTTTGTATTTTTTCATATTTTCATGGGAGGAACTCCATTTTTGTTCTGCAATCATTTAGCTTTGTTTAGCTCATTTTGAGAACTTTAAATTACCTCTGATTCCCTAGCTGGTTGAGAGAAAGGAMGAAAGATCCCCTTACTCATTTCATGTTTTGCCCATTAATTCTTAGCAGGATATCAAAATTACATAATTATACGCTCTAGTAATATTTCTTGATATTTTGTGTCCAGATAACAAATTACTGACACAATCTTGGATTTTTAAAGCTCATCTGTTATTCATGCATAAAAATCTACATTCAGAGGCAGTGACCGTATCAATGCGTGTGAGATGTAGCATACGCTAACCAAAGACAGCTCAAGAGAGCACTATTTTAGATCCTACCTGTTACATTTCAGTAAGGATTAAAGGTTTGTATCTAAAACTGAATCWAAGCCAAGAACAATGCTTCAGTTACTTCCATGGCTTTATTCYTCATTTGGACTAAAAAGAAAAAAAAAAGAAAACACAGAGGATCCTTAAATCTCACAAATAGTATGTAGTTAAAACTGTAGAGTGTAATCCCACAGATCTGAATTCAAGAACTAGTGCTTTATTTTCAAGATGTGTGGGGTTTATATTTGATGTTGTGCTCAGATTGCGTGCCATCTGAAGCCCAGTACTGGATTATCTTCATTTCTACCTTAAATTAATGTAAACCTTTTGCCTAAATCAAACTGTGTGGTCACACAATGATAAAATCAGAATAATTCTTTTCTGACACAAGGCATTTTTACAGTTTCTTTTAGGTGTCACACAGGCTACAAGGATCTGATACAAACAGAATGCTGCTGCTTTAAATCACAAAATCACAACACTAACAACAGACTAGTCTGCCAGTTCTAAACTCAAATTCAGTTTTGATTAATTCTCAAAGCTAGGCCCAATCAAAGCTACAGAATTCACAACCCTGGGATAGGAATCTTTTGGGAGCAAGCTTTACTAGCTGTTTTTTGTAGGATTTGATGCAGCCCAGCGTTTTAACAGCAACTCTCARCCTGTGCTTTTGCTCCTGATCACAAGCAGACGAGCAGAAAGGTTCAAGAAATGCTTCAGTATTACACTGCTCAGTTCAGCTTCCATCCTAGAAATAACCTGTATTTTGCAGACTGAAGCCTGGGGCAGTCAGATATTCCAGACCCATTCGTTCATCTGCCCATAATTTTTACTGTGAGCCACCTGAYTCCAACCCTTAATAAAAACAAGTACCTTATGTGTATTGTTAAAGTGATTTAATACAAAAACTTACCGCCTTCTGTCTGCTTAGGCCCCTGTCATTCCTCTCTTGCAAGATCAAGGCAAAGACTTCACATCCTTCTGCTCTCCCTGGTCACCTACATCTATGCAAAGCAGATGTAAAACCAAACCTTTTTCAATAGCAATGAAAATACGCATCCTGATAACATAAGGATGGAAAAAGAAGAAGAAAGAAAAATAAAAAAAAAGGAATGAGTCTGGGATGAGTTTAGAGAAAAAAATAGGTATTTTCATCATTTCTTCTTCTGAAATGATTTTCTCCAAAAGACTCTAAATGGATACTCTGCTGTATGCAGAGAATCACRCACCACCATACTAAACCTACAGACCCAAAAAGGGAAACAAATTCCTTGGGAAATCTGTTTGAAAACAGAGTAACCAGAAAGCTGCCAGCTGCTTTGTCAAGAACAAGTTACCTACTTCTTGGGTTTTCTTTATTTACTCTGATTCTTTAAACAGAAACAAGATTTAAAGGTTTTCATGGTGTGAATATAGTATGGAAAAATTTTAAAGAGATGGTAGATCATCTGGAAAAATAGACCTTTACCTTCTTGTCGTTCTGCTGCTTTAAAGACTTTTACCCCATTTATACTAATTATTCGCCTCTTTAAAATTGAGGACCAGTTCCACAGCAGCTAGTAAATTAGTGCAGCACTCCCAAACTCAAGTCAAGTTCCTTTACAGGAGTTCAGGACTGAGTCCTCTGTTACCTCTGGGTATGTCTTTTGCACTAAGCAATATCCCCAGTCCGACTAATCACTTCGGAGTGTTAGGATATTTTGGCACCCTATTAATGAAATTAGCTGTATTAGATTAATCATAAGTTGATGTCACTTTAAGTGGCTGAAGCAATAAAATCGAGGAAGCTTTTAAAAAAAATCCTAAAAWGTTTTCCAGCATCGTAAGGTGAAAAAGAAGCAGAACTGGCAAAGATTCAGTGTASATGAGGCAAGTTAAGAGCTTCTGATTGTGAAATATGGAAAATTATTTGTCCAAGTGCATAATGACTTAATCAAAATATGTATTTTACACAGTGCAGACTACTATATCACCATCTATACTTGTAAAAACAACCTCCTTTTATCTCTCAAGGCTGTGGAACATCTGGTAGGCAGCTTCCACTCTGCATTCTTTGTTGCCCACTAAAACTTTAAGGTTTGAGGAAAACCCATTACACAACTTGCCCCTAAAAATAAATACTTTAAGAGATCCACCAAAATGTCTGAGGATAATTCACTTATTTATGGACACGCTATTAACTTTATAGTTCAGGCCAGTTTTGCCTCAAAGGCTCTGCATCTGATAGCAGGAAGCCTGTTTCTCACGGCAGCTGGATGGGAGGAAGGACAGCTCGTCTCCGAGGRAATGCTTTTAACAGCTTCTTAGCCGTGAGCTTTACAGGGCAACTCAATCAAATGCAATAAGTAGGTCTGGAACATGGGCTTCTTGAAATATTTCTACCTCAGTTCTCTTTGGAAAGGAATTTTCTCACAGGTGACTTCTTTTTTAATTTTTTTTTTTTTCGTTAAATACTCAATGCCTAAACTCTAAAACTTCCCCTCTCTAATCTGCCCCATCAGTATCTTTCAAGGYGGCTGCCCCAGTCCTCATTTCCCACAGCTGATGCTCATACCTAGAAATGACACCAGAAGAGCTATAGGGCAACCAGGGAGCTGAGCTTCTGGATGGAATCAGAGGGTTTCCCTAAGAGTTTATCCTAACTCGCAGGATAATCTTTAATCCTAAAACTTTAATCCTAACTGATTAAAAGATGGATTTTATGATGGAGGATAAAAGAGTAGGAAAAAAAATGCTATCCAAGATGTTCTAAACCAAACCTACCAAATTTAAYGGGTGCTATTACATAACCCCCATATTTTCACATTGCATTCACCCCAGAGCAGCAAATTTTGAAATATTTTTCCATGGATCGACACTTGCCTGACTCRTTTCTAGCTCTCAAATGCAAGCTCAATGCCGTGAGAGGGCTCTGCAATCCCTCGCTTTCTAGTCATGTTTCTGCAGCTTTTGCTTGGGCTCAGAGCCCTCACCACGATCGGGAGGACACAAGCTCAGGGCACCAGCCCAGAGGCCAGGCCACATGGCACTCACACCTACTGAAGCTCAGCTCCTTCCAAAGCAGCTGCCAAAAGTCCATATGGGCAATCTCAGCAGCTTTGGGTTCCTTCCYACCTCCAGAAACTTCTTGGAGCTAATTTCTAGTGGTAGACTGACAAATAGATATATGGAGAGGTTGATCTGGTTGGCAAATGTTGGCCTTACTAACTGTAAAGTTCTGTAAAAATAGCCTGGGTAGGAGAGGCCGAGCAACTATATAGTCCTACAGATGAAAGGCAATGGGGTTACATCACATCTAGACACTGCAAAAGGAGAGGCACTAAAGCATGAACCTCTGAAAGGTTTGCTTCAAATTAGGATTGAGAACATCTGCACAGCGCCCAGATTGAGCTCTTATGGCTCATGCGATTTGTTACACTGGTGCTTCCCGCCCCTGGCCTTGTTTAATCGTCCCCAGATGTCCAGTACTACTGCAGAGACTGTACATAGTGCACACACATTTACTGTGCAACTCCACCCTTGCAAACTGCGCAGCAGGTGGGACAGCTAAGAGCAATACACGCCAGTGGCACTGAATGAAGACAGTCTGGGGCAACAGGAAGGTACGAGTGAGCGGAACAAAATATCACCCGGTTTAAGGGCAAAGAGCTGGAGGGAGCCCACAGTGCCAAAGGGAAGGTGTAACCCTCCCTAAGGACCTCCCTCCGTCTCCTGATCACCACATCAACTCCCCGACTTTCATAGGTAGAAAGTACAAAGATCCCTCACTCCCCCTCCTCAGGAAACAAAACTCTTCCTCCAGCCCAGTCCAGTGGAGGCAAAAAGGGAAGGAACCCACAAAGTCCCTCTCCTGGGCCTGGAGGGCAGGGCAGGCGAGCAAGGCCAGCACAGAGGTAGTTGTTTAACTTAAGGTACATAGGATTGCATTTTTGTCCTTAGGTTTTAGCCTGTTTCTTTTTAAGAGACCATACTGGATAAAAGTCATTGCTTAGGGCAAAAAAAGAAAAGGAAAAAAAAGACACTGGGCTTTGAGTTTCATTCAACTTATTAGTCCAAGCTGACTTGTGGTATAATTGTAATTGTGTCAGCTGTCTGGTAAAATGTCCAGCTTGCTCCAGCTCTGCAAGGATTGTTTCTGCTCAGCGTATCTTGTAGCCTTGCAAAAAGCATACAAGTCTTAGCATCTGGAGCAGAGAGTGAAAAATGCTACTGTTAAGTCAAAGTTTGGGCATTTAAAGGGCATTTTCTGGGKTTTTTTTTAGTGCTATTTATTTTACGCTATTTATGCTGTCTATACKATTCTTAACAATCTCTTCTTTGCAATTATTCCTTTTAAACAAGCTACTGAAATCCACACATGAAAAAAAGAATCATCAGAGAACATTAACAACAACACAAAAAAGAGACGTAACAGTTTACCTGCATGAAACAGAGCACCAGAAAATGGAATCCAGCTAAATAAATAAAGTGGAGCATTAGCTCGTATTYAGCATGCAACAATTCGACAAACCTAGGGGAAGGATTCTTGGTTTGTTAGCTTAGCGAGTGGGAAAACAGCGGGTGTCTCCGCAGGGAAAGCTCTGGTCCTCTCGGCTTCCTTGCAGAGCCAGGGTGGAGCTGCTTTCCCGGTAGCACTGCTCGCCCTTCCCACATCTCCAGGAGGGCTCTCTGTGAACTCGGATGGTGGTTTTCAGGCTCTCCAAAATGTCATGCTGGAGAGGCAGAGTACATGATACTGCATCAAACCCTTGAAACTAGGATTGTTTTTCTTACTTACCATTTACTGAACTTTTTACAGCAGTCTACAGTCCAGAGGCTGAAAAATGGTGCCTCCAGAGGCCTGTTCATGGCAGTAAAGGAGGGCAGAGTAAAGGCTAAAACTAAGAGAAGACTTGCATCCATCAAAAKCAAAAACTCCAGGATGTGCTAAGGCTTTCACAAAATCCTTGCAGGACTCTCCATACCCAAGAAGATTTCTGGTGGTGTCCTGGAAGATGCATAGGCTGCTTTTATGCCAAGTTCAACTCTCCTCCAAAGAGTGATAAGAGTCTGTCAGAAATGCTGCAAGGTGCCATATGGAAAGTCCTTTTTCTTCTGATACCAGAGTCCTATGGAATATCAGGCTGAAAAAGCCTTACTGTAATGCAAGAAAAGATCTGCTCTCTTCTGATGGACAATTTTGCTCATTTTCAACTGCTCCTGAAATAAAAAAGATTGAGTTACCTGTAYATACATAGCCTAACAAAGTACACAGGAAACATAGGAAGTCAGAAAGGGTTCACTGCTCCTGAATTCAATGGAAGCTAATTCTGTATTTTCAATGAAAGCAACACTAGCCCTCTTCAAAGCYGAGGTCTCTCTCCAAGTGTCCACAATGTCCACAAATGACCAGGCGAGATGGCTTTGTGATTTGAGGATCAAGCCCTCTGGGAACGAAAAAGTAAAAGGTTGCTTTCTGCTGGTAATATTCTGCTGTACATTTCAGTCTCCATAATGCTCTGGACGCAGAGCATTTAATTTAATTAGCGATGGAACAAGAAGACCATGTTTTGGTTTTGGTTTTGAAGAACTACATTAGTCAGGTTGTGATTTGCAAAACCCAGATTGGGGATGATTTAAATCCATGTTCCATTTTTAGMCAAACCACCAAAGTCCAGAGGGGATAGAGGGCCCGGATAAAAGGTTTTGAGTTTAGTCTCATGTCTATAACAGACAAACTGGAGTGGTTTGGGTTTGAATTTTGCAAAACCTCATCACTCAGGTTTGAGTTTTGCAAAAAACAAAAGCAACATGAGGATGCTTTGGATGTCATCTCATTTCTTCTGAATCATTAAATTTGGGGGGGAGAAGATGGGGGTCGATTAAAGGCCCCATCTCCAGCAGTAAAATAATTTTTACATTTTTTYCCTRTGATTTTTGGGGGAGACAAAGCAARGTTGTCAAAAAGCAYAGRTTATGAAACCAGTTTAGAKCTCAGGCCTTCAGGATACYAGCARTTCTGTAAGGTGTCAGGCTAACSCAGCTGCYGRTAGCCTTAGAATATGTTAAGGGCACACAGCATTTGGTGGGGGACTAACCCMCTGGCACTTTGTGGGTCAGACCTTTGGCTCGAAGGGCTGTGGTGATGCCATYGGAGCAGAATTAGTCAAAGATCTGCTCTGGTGAACCAAATTTCACTGTTGAAATCAAGCATGTAAGTCCTATTCATGAAACTAGAGCACTTGAATAGATGTAATTGGAACCCTGAAAGGAAATAGATTTAGGAACTCAGATAATATTAAATTCTGAAAATGCATATTCTCTGAACTGAAAGGTGTATTAACACTGTCTGGTATATGATGTGTTTTGGGAGTGATTTGAAGAACAACATCCMATTCAAAATTAACAAATAGGAATTCCTCAAGCTGTCAAAATGGTGAAATGCTTCTTCCCCTGGATGTAAACACATATTCCCTTCCCATTTAACAATACTATTCACAGCATAATTCAGTCACATTTTACTATTTCTTTTACTATATTACTTTAATTTTTGTGAGATACAAGTTCATATGCAATATAAATMTCAGTTTCAGATTTTCATAAACCAGTCCTACTTATGAACACTACTCCAACTCCCCCTCCACCTTTTTGACTGCATTATTTTCGGAAAATGAAAACATAAAATATAGATAGAGATATACAAAAATGAATAAACATTGTAAGTATTATTAACAATCAGGCTGTTAAATCTAAAGTATTCTTTTCATTTGAAAGACAACAAACTTCAGTACCAGTCTCATTGAAGACACCCCATTTGCTTGAAACAACTTTGGATTGGGTCCTGTAGTGACAGTTATGTATCTGTAGAGCACTATGGAATAAATGAGTTGGAAGGTGCTAATGAAGAGCAAACTGTTGCTGTGTTTTTTTCAATTCATACTTATCACTTGATCCATCTTCAAGTACATCTAAATTCAAATCCTTCTTTCATATTCCAGTCCTTTTCATCCTCTGCAAATAAGCACTTCCTTCTTCTGGTTCCAGAATCTGATGATTAATGCATCAATTAAGCATTAGAAATGGGCTGCCAGAGATCATTACTTTCCACCATTTTCTGTCCAACCTCCTCAATTCCTCCATGCTTCTGAAGTGCCATGTTTCATAATGGAGCACTCTGAAAGACATAAGAGATTGGGGACGACTTTTATTTGGTATCTTATCATTCATTCTTGGTTACTGTTAGTGATGAGGTAATTCATTAATCAATGTTATATTTTTGCCTCACGCGTTTTCCAGCTTTTCCGTGTCTCTGTTATCCATAATTTACTCTTTTTCTGCTTGGTATTGTCTTTCCACTCTTTCCTTTTGTCTTTTTCAGTCTGTGCCCTTTTCCCACCACATCTCTCTGACTCTCAACCTCCTTTATGGCCTTGCTCCACAGCTCCCACGTCCTTTCTCCTTCCATCCATCATCCATACACCTATGCATAGAGCATTAAGCACCCATCTCAACCTGTTCACTTGGACCTGTGATGCTTGCACCTTTTTAAAATAACAGCAGCAAATTACTCTTCAAAKCAAATAGCCCAGAAAAAAACAAGGATTAGTGGCCATGGCTCCCCAACTTTCTGTATTGTTTTACATCCTGCATTCATCCCCTCAATCCCCAGTTGTATACTATAAAGACTTTACACCTATGGCTGAATTTTAGTACAGTTTCCAAAGACTGTAAAGCAGTAGTATGATTTCACACTTCATACACACATCTAAAATATATGGAATAGAAACACAATCTAATGTCTTTYCTGAGTGAAAAATAACTTTCTCTGCTACAGTTCCAAGCCTTGTGGACACCCTGCTTTGGCTGTGAATGTGCTCCTACCATATGTGCACCTAGCCTCTAAACTACACCTTTGAGGATAACGGGTTGCTAGTCACTCTATACAGTTTAACCTGAGAGTTTTATTCTGCCCATACATCCAATACCATCCTATAGAGATGTTAATTCAGACCCTATRGTTGCTGTTGAGGTTCAAATACGCATGGAACCTTACAGTGCATTTCCGAATACAACATTCCCTGTTGTTAAGTCCTTTTTTTGTTTTCTGCTCTGTGGAATGAGGTCCAGAGAGGAAGCAGCTTAACTCGAGAGAACTGGCCTGGCTGTGCTATGGTCAGCTTCTGTTCCAGCAACTATTCTCTTATCACCAAAAAAAMCCAAAAATGAAAACAAACAAAAAAAGCTGATTTCTTGTGGTTGCCTGTTGTCTTCAGGCCTGAGACCTTTTATTTTTCTACTGAATGGAGATTAAGAGCTAATTTTAACTGGGGGAGAGAGACAGGGAACTGAAAGTCTCAAATACTTTCCAAAAACCTCTCTCAAAGAGAGGTGTTCCCAGATAGACAAAAACATCACTGGACTGCAGTAACAGTAAACTGCCCTCCCACTTAATGGTGTGAGAATTGAAGAAACTCTCATGAGATACTGCTAAATCTTAGTTAAGTGCACATACAAGGACATGAAACTTTTCAGTAGTATGTGTACTGGGGTCTGCCTCGTTGGACAAGAAGAGGATCCTGATGAGTGCCAGGCAACACGCGCTAATGGGAAAGGGGAAGTAGAAGTTGAGCTGGGAGGAACCATAGGTTTCAAAGAGAAAAACGTGATACCTTTCTCGGGAGAAGATTCTCCTTGGTAATTCCCAAAGCAGCCTGGAAGTCTACGTATTCTGGCATAACCAATTTACTCATTTGCATTTTTAAATTCCTTACCTCAGCTTCACCCAGACTTCCAACAGCATTCTAGACTCATTATTGAGTAGACCTATTGAGGAAAGAAACAGGGTAAATAAGCTGCAAAAGTTTCATTTCCCTTGAAAGGAGACAAAAATTTTTAAAAAAATTAAAATTTTTTTTTAAAAAAGGAACTGAAAAGTTGCCACAAACTAGCAATAGATCCAGCTTGCAGGACACTCACTCCATACCCTGAATACAACTTCACTTTTCCAGAACTCATACTGAACCAGTGAGAAAAGTTAGTGGCTAGAAGGGCATTGCTTTTCCTCAGACCTGTCTAAAAGAAAGTTTCCCTCATTGTAGTAAAAGGTGATACATGAGAAATTTGTTGGCAAAAAAGTGAAACTGAGCTTTAACATGAAGCAGTTTGTTTGGCAAATTTTGTCAGAGTTGTGGGAATTCTCTTTTCTGTCTTTAACTAAGGAAATGAAATGCAAACAAGCCTCYTTTATAATTCAATTGAGATTTTTAAGCACAGAGAACTCAAGAATTTCATTACTAACATTCCCAGGGCAACTGTAACTTGTCCATACTGCAAACGTATATGGCACCATAAAAACTAACACTCCAGACAGTAATAGAAAATTTCTGAACAATACTKAGGCAATGTGGCAGTTACTGCAGAAATCAAAAATGCTGATTTCCATCATATCTGGTGTGTCAAAATGTCAGCTAGAAGGCTKACTTATGGAAAGTTTTCACTGAACTGATTAAGTCTCTCTCTTAACTTCCTGGGTGAAAGTCTCCTAATGTCTGCAGGAGACTCTCCTCCTTGGACTCTCCCCACTGTCCCTGGTAGACTCACCTTGGCCACACACTACCATCACCCATGAGATGAGAACAGCTACAAATTCATTGCATGCATGGGAGGATGCAAAAGGCTAGAAGTGCACCACCAGGGTTTCATCCCTGATTCCACATCACAGCAAAAATCGGTATGGAACAAAGAACAGAGCAAAACAGAGATGCTACCTAAAACAGAGGTGGCCAACTAGTCAGTTCTTTTGGGATATTCGAGATGAGAGATCATTCTGCTACTCAAAATATGACGCTTCCCCACAGGCTGTAGGGTAAATTCCTCTCTGCTATACRCAAATCCAGCATTCAAGAAAGTTAATCAAAATGCTAAGCTTTGATATTTTATTCAYATGGTCTCCAAGTTATGCTTAGCTGTGAATCAGGAGGTCTTCCTCTGACATGTGCGTTAAAAATTAAAATAATATATGGTCTGTAAAATGCATAGTGTATCAGGAGGGAGCCRATGTGACATGGTCTTTCAGCAATGTGATTGCAGCTGAAATTGTAGAGGCCAGTCTGAGTCAGGTGCAATGGTTGTATCTTTCCAAGAAGAACCATCTGCCATCCACAGTTGGAGAAGTGCTGCAAAGTTTATCTTGGTGTCGCCACCTGCCCCCTGTAATAACAACAACTGTGAAACACTCTTAGGTGACTAATCCCTGTGCATGGAGTAGGGATCTTGCAGGAATGAGAAATGTGGGCAGCTTTAGGTGCCAACCAGCAGCAGGGGAAGGTTTGCTGGTGGAGTGGGCACAGTGCACAGCTAGTGTGGAAGCTGCTTTTCCTGTGCCCATGTTCCCGCTTTCTTTCTTTTGCCTGGAAAGAGGGCCTAGGGATGAAGATGAGAACATTTAGGCCAAGGAGGTCATGGGGATGAGGGAACTGGTAGTCAAGGCAAGTTGAGGACATTGGCTGAGGAGCAAGTGGAAAGCTGAAAATACGGGAGACTCCCACTTCAGCTGCATTCTTGGCAGCTCTRGGCCTGCCGTTGGCTCGGAGTGCAGTACATGACTGGCACAAAGAGCTATTTGGAGGAATGAGGGAAAGGGAACACTGTATATTTCACATACAATTTGACCCACCATAATCAAATTTGTTAATAATAACCAGCAAATAGCTGAGCGGTAATGAAATGATACAGAACATATTCTGTGGAAATTTCTAGACAGCATCAAAACTCTCATGCTGAGTTCTGTAAAACACTACCCTTTTAAAGAGGAAAGAAGCCATTTGAAAAACAGCCCTTCCCATCCACCCATCAGTCAGACATAGCAGATGGATTCAGTTATGGCAAAATCAGTAGAAGGAAGAAAGGAAATAAAAATAATCAGGTAGCTGAGCACAAATCCATGCAAGCTGTAGAGTCTAGGCAGCAAAGGAGGACGTATTGCCAATGATGGGGAGCAAAACAGGGAAAAGAGTTTGAGGGAGCAGAAAGAAAGGCAAGGAAGGAATTTGTGGGAGAAAAATAATGAAGCAGAGCCTCAAGACGGACTCCTACTCTTGGGTCTTCCCCAAGCAGTGCAATGCAGCCCTGCTCAGAGGCATCGTGCAGCTAGAGCCGCTCTCAKAGAGAGACAAGCTAAATCAGCCCTGGCCCTGGTGCTCAGGCAGGTTCCCCTGGGCACTTTGCCTCATATGGGAGTGGGCAGGCAAAAGGCCTTGAGTCTGAAGGTACTTCTGTRCACAGGGAGGCAGCAGCAGAAAGGTTTGAGAAAGACAAGTCCACTGAAACCAAGGAAAGCGTGTAGGTGGGGAGGATGGAGAGCAAAGCACAGCCCTCGTGTGTGTCCAGAAAGACAGGACTGCAGCTCCCGCAGGGCTTTAACAGTGATTTCCATGGGAGCTGCATGGACGGCAGAGTAACGCGTAACCAGGCCAGGGGACTCTAATCTCTTTTTATGCTACTATTTAGGAAAAAATCTCAAGACATTTCAMAATATTATTTTCAGGATATGAAATAAAAAAAAAAAGGCAAAGCCACTAGTGTTGAGGCTGGCCTGGGAGCTGGTGCTGGCCTGCAGCTGRGCACTTCATGCTGCTCAGCAGGCAGAGCACCATGTGTGTTTGTCACTGCAGGGCTGTGTCTTACCTGCTGGCAGTATATCGTGCAGGGGGGATTTTGCTTATATGTACCCATGCCTATGCAACCAAGTGCTCGCTAGAGCTGCATGCATTATAAGCTGTGCTTCAGTCTTTCCCCTGAGTAGGCTTTGATCAGAAAGCAAGAGCTTTGCAAAGGACTTTCTATATGCAGAGTAGATTTAGGACAGCATGATAAGAATAAAGTGGTCAGATGCTTGTTGAACAAAGACAAACAAACAAAAAACCCAAACCACTTCTAAAAATTGAGCTGTGCTGTCCCATGACACAATCCTATTTTGGCTTCTGTTTGCAACATTTAATGATAGCCACACTGGTGGCTGAACTTGAAGACGCCAGCTGCAAATCCCCCTCTTTCACTGTGCTGTGTTCTTCCAGCTCGTCCCATGACCCTCAGCAGCCTCCTTCATATTATTCCACATGGATCATTGCATTTGCAATCATAATATTTAAAATTGTAAACACTGATTTGTTTCCTTGGAAGGAGCACAAATGCCTCCATTCCATCTATGTGCTTGCTTCCCAACCTTGCTGAACAGCTTTGAAACCAAGGGTGGATTGCAGGGAAGTCTGGATGAGCTCTACCATGGCGAGGAAGTTTCTGAGAAGGTCCTTGAGGCCTTGGAGATGTGTCCTGCTCCAGGCAAAGATGGCATCTGGCTCACCCCCTTCAGAGGAACTCGCCAGGTCTGCACGGGAGCGTGATCCCAGGAATGCTGTCACCTCAGGAAGGGTTTCAGGCAGGCCTGGTGCCTTCTCCAACATGTAAGCTGCTCAGCCATGGGACACAAACCATAGCTAATTACAGATATATAAAGCTCATTCATTCCCATTTGTGGGAAGTCAGCTGTTTTTTAAGAGAAATATGTAGATGCCAGTCCCGTGCAGAGCTGTGGCAGCCCTGGCCGGGGTCATTTCGGGTGTCATCAGGATCTTGGGAAACTTGTCCCGGGGTAATCTGGCTACTGGGCTACAGGGAAAGGCCAGAAAGGCCTTGGCAGGCTCTGCCCGTGGCTGCTTTCACTCTGCCCGTGGCCACCTTGGTGTATCTGTGTCAYCGGTGCTGGTTTGTATCGCAGCTATATTTAAGAGCCCTACTCAGAAATTAGTCTTGTCACCATGGCTGTTGTACAAATAAAAGGGAAGTTCCAGCCCCGTGTACACATCCTTGTCACTCGTCTTTGAGGCACAGACAACCTTTCTGAGGTACAGACTGTCTTTTGGGTTGACTTCTTTTTTCTTGTGGAATAACTTGCTCCAGAGGCWTTAAAGTTCCTCTAAAATCTAAACAGCAGTACCTGCTCTGAGGCCCTATGCCTTCAGCTGATTTCGGATAGAGACTGAACATGGAGATATACCATCCCATTTAGATCTTATGATATACATCTGGAAAAGCTGTGACTGCCCAGCTTTGTGCAGATTATTTCTCCTGAACTAAACTGTCAAAATGTCATAC
Source organism: Eudromia elegans (assembly GCA_003342815.1). NCBI lineage: Eukaryota > Metazoa > Chordata > Aves > Tinamiformes > Tinamidae > Eudromia > Eudromia elegans. Next base: position 1,657,771 of record PTEX01000033.1, read on the forward strand.
CTTGAAAATTAAGAATGAAGGGGYGAGAGTGCAAGGGAAAATCTGACAGAGGCTTCGCTGTGAGCTCTGAAGCTGTGAGCTCTGATGGTCACTGCACTGGCCAGGAGGACTGTCYGCAGTCAAGGATTCCTATTTGTAAGGGCTTGTCTCACTGGCAGGGATGCTTCCTGTGGACTAAAATCTTGGCAAAAGAAGTCTCATATCTCACAGGTAAAAACAACAGCTCTGAGAAGAGGAGGGGCCAGATAATGTGGTTTCTTAAATTTCTGATGTATTCCTAACATGTTGCAGGATGGCATCTCATGCAAGGGGAGGGTTTTCTGTCTTTCACAGGGCTGATTGTTTTAGATCAGAAGAGTTATTAGGTTTTCAAGAATGAGTTGTGGCTCCCATCTGCAGCGATATATATATGGCCAACAAAGCACTGTGATGTTTCTAGCACATGGCGCGAGTGCATTTACTTGACAGCTCACTTTGTACTCAGTCCAGAAGCTCGGTTTAGAGGTGGAGGAACACAAGCAGTGATTAGCTCTCCTTGGCTCTCACCTGGCTCTCTCGTTGACTCCCTGTGTGGCTCGGGACACCGGACTAGAGCAATGTGTTTTTCACAGATGGCCACTGGGCAGGACCRCTGGGCTTCTGGATGCTGTGAGACCCCTTAGGCCTTCTCCTCGCACTGAAGAAGACTGGCTTTATTTTTTGGATGTTTTTTTTCTCTTTAAGTGTTCACCTGACAACTCAAGCACCTAAATGGTACTGAACATAAATGTCTCTTTCAGGTTCCCAATTTCTAAATTTGGTATGCTTATGCTTATATATTATGTTTATAGTAATGTGCTTCATCAACATGGACTGAAGCATTTTGTCCAGTGTTTTGTGTGTTTCCAGCTTTATCATCTTGTGCCCTAAACAGCAGCTGGATTGGGAGATACCTGAGGCTGAAGTCTCCTTATAAAATATCGTGTTGGACTTTGCTGTTTCACTGGCATTTTCCATAGGCCTGTGATGAACTAAGTAGTCATCCTGCTTATCTATGTCAATACATGAGTTATACACTTTCCAAAGAGAAGGATTTAAAGCAAATTCAAGCACTAAACCTATAAATGAAGATGTTTTGTCACATAAAGTGGCATAAAGCCAAATGCCAGATTGATTATCTGATGATAAGCAGCTGCTGTAGCAAGTATCAGACTATTATAGGCTGCCTGCTGTTGTATTCCTGCAGTTGCTAGGGTCTCCTTAAGTAGGACACGGGGACTTCGCGCCCGATTGCCAGTTTCTGAGTAGAGTTTTCAAAAGTGCCTCTGTTCCTAGGCCCTGTGGACTTTGAGTGGTACTTAGAGATCAAACACATGGTCAGGTTACTGCAACTTGTCCRGCCAGAAGTTGTGCATAAGCTGAGAGGCAGTAAATGTCTGTGTGAATACAAATGCAATGTAATTTGACCTAATTTAAACCTCACATATTATGAGGTAAGTTGGGAGCTGCCGCAGACTGAAACCAGATTCGCAGAGCRGCCGCGTTGCTGCTGAGCTGACACATGGTAACCTCTGAGAGGTTGAGCTGGGCTCCTGGGGTCTTAAATCCTGTTTGAAAATGGAACGTAGGCACTTCAAAAAGTGTCACAAATCTCACTTGCATGTTGACAGCATAAACTTTGCACTAGAAGTGTCATGTGGCTTTGAAGACACTTTTAGAAATGTTTGCTACTGAAGATGGTAGCATTTTACTTGGGAAAAAAAAAGCTTTAAACAATAAAAAGTTACTCTGATTAAGGTTCTATCCTATAGCTGTCTTGCAATGAGTGTTTCTGACTCCAAGCAGAACACAACAATCTCCCTCAAGTAGTCACAGAGAGGAGATAACTTGGTAGTGGAAAACTGAGTTACCACGTATTTAGCTTTATTTTCAAAGAGGTTTCTAATGAAGTTATCATGTAATTTCCATAATAAAGTGTGTAATTTTCTTCTTTTTTTATTGTGGAGATTTAATATTGAGCAGTAGCCTCAGGTCCATTGCTAAACCACATGCTACARTAAATCTGTTGTTTTGTTTGATTTTAATTCTTAGAGCTAACAAAAGGACACCCTAGTGGAGCTTGTTTAAAGTGGAAAATTGGCTACATCCCCTTGAAGCTCAAAGAAAACAGAATTTGTTATACAGACTTCTCAATATCTTTATAAGCATTGTCCATTTTCTGGAAAAYGGGGACAATAAATCAGCCAGTAATTGTTGTCTGAAGGTCAAGCTAAAGGTTTTGTTTTTCTTGCARTTGACTTCTGTAGGTGAAGAAACATTTGGCTTTATGGCTAGGCATTCTTGGCATTAATTTTCCGCCAGCTCTTGTGCTACTGAATGTCAAATGTTTCTGCCCTTCAAACTCTGTCACATCATTCCGGGGAGCTAAATTTAATTGTCACCTCTGTGAAATATTTCTTTGAGCATTTCTGTGGGTTTTAGCCTGTGTCTGTATTCTTTCCTTTCCTGCCTTGGGCACATTTTTTTGTGAGCTAAAGACCCTTCTGAACCCAGCGCCTCGTTAGGATCCAGGCTGAAAGCATAAAAATTGCAAGTGAAGCATCACGACTGCTGCCAGCCTCCTCGTCGCCTCTGAGACGGGGCTGCCCTGTCCAATGGGGCAACCTGAGGGCAGCCACGGGGCTTCGCTTCATGGATGCAARAGTTTGCGTGGGACAGAGTGCTGGGATGTCCAGCTGTGCACATCTTAAGCATGAGTAGCTCTCCAACATYGCTGCTTTTTTCTTCTCTATATTGACTATATATTTGTCTATGCTGTTATGGACTCTGTAAGCCTTTAAAATCAGTTCAAGTGAATCCACTCTGCATATCTRTGAGAATTATTTCTGGTTTTGCGCTGTCCACATGGGAAATCTGTGTTGGTTTTTTGCKTCTTTCTACTATTTGGTCTTTTCCAGACCACTTGCTCTGTGCATATTTTCATCTTTTTGTCACTATTATGCGTACTGCATGTACTGTATGCATGTATTAGACATATATTTCCACTGTTTCTACTGCCTTTTTTTATTGTTTCATTTGGCTACTTGATATCAGCAGCATGATTAGGTGCCAGTTCCACCACAAAATATTTGCTCTGACTTCACTGACAAAGCAAAAGTAGATCTCTCCTTGGCTGACATTTCCACCTATTAAAATCTCCAATTTCAAGGGAAGATGGGTGCAGAGACCATTTACAACTAACCGTTTTACACAAATATTGAGCTTTCTTGAAGTACAATGGAGCAAACAAGTATGCTGCTGTTCCACAGCTGTTATTTCAGAGCTTGCATTCAATGTCTTTTCTAATTCGGCCTCCAAGGCTGTAAAAGTTGCAGAACTGTCGTTGCCCRTAGAGCAGTTCTACCTGCTGCTRCTGCTGCTGCTTGTGGCGTTATGGCTGAGACCTTTCCTGATACAGAGCTATCCCTGGGGACTTCTGCCCACACCTACTTGTTTGCACTGCCTTGCATTTCAGGCTGGTAAACTCTGTATGGTAARAAGCTAGGCTTAGGATTAAACCTTGTCTCCAGTCTTGCATCTTCCAGTCTTTAAAAGCAACAGCCCATAACAACGTGTCTGAAACACTATGTCCTGCAGACTCTAGGGTGTAGAGTCCAGCTTTAAACGTTTACATTTTGCCTGCTGACTACAAATCTTCCTTCACAGAGAAACTGCCTTTTGTAGGGCACAATTTGTCTCCCCMACTTAGATGTTTATTTTGAGATGAGATCAGTCATTGCTTCCAAATGCCCATCTCTCCCCATTGAGTATGAGGAGCTGCCTGGCTACCCAGCTCAGCCATTTACAGTGTAGATATTGACASTGGGTCTGAGGAATCCCACCCGAGGTGAGATTTGTTGCGTGCCGAGCCTGGCCCTAGCACAGTGCTTCATAAGCGTGCAGCAATTCCACATCTYTTCCTGAAGAACTAGTCTTCCAGCTAAGAGCGACAATCAAAATAACAGGGACCCTGCCTGGGATTGGGAACAGATGGCTTCAGAACAAAGCTGAATTTTGGACAGAAGCACTGGGAGGTGTTGGATGGAAAAAAAAAAATCTGGGTCCGTTTTACAAAGGAACAAAATGAAATTGTTCCACAGAGACAGGAACTAAAGACTAAAATAAGAGAGAAAAAAAAAAAAAAAAAAAAAAAAAAAAAAAAAAAAAGAGTATTAAGAATATGAGTGGAGGGCAGTGTGGAGCAGGTACCTATAAATCTCTCTCATCTCCTGCTCTTCTACAATCAGACCTGACTTTAGAAATGCCTGGCAGCATGTGTCTTCCCTCCGCCATATCTGGCCTCACCCAATTCATGGTGTTCCCCAAGCAGAGAACCTGGCCTGTGCGAGCAGCCAAGGCTAAGGGCRAGGAGGGAGGGACTGCACAGCGAGATGCAAAGAAATTGTTCAGCTCTGTACAGATGGGAGGGTTTTGTACCCCACTGAGATCTGGAAAAACAAGTGGAAATTGTAGMCATAAGTTTTGAATAAATAAAATTAAAAAAAAAAAACAGTTCTGCATTTCTAAGGAGAAAATAATATTTGATTAAAAGACAAAACATGTATGGGGTAACTTTTTCATTTCCTGTTCATGATGAAGGTATTACTGACATTATTTAAGCTGTGTTGAAGACATATAACGAGAGTCTAAGCAGATATAAATGTTCTTTTGGAATGTTATTTATAGTTCCATGGTACCCAATGCCAAATGTTAATAAGGTTTATGAGAAACCAGTGGAGACTGTAAATTGTTAGACTTCTAAATTAAATCATGTTACTGAGTCCATTTGTTTCCTACACATTGATCTGACGTTCAGAGATAAATCTGATAATTTCCAAGTTGGAGAGAGATTTGTTTTCTATCAGTGGGAATCTATTAGAAAGATGAAGAGTGAGCTTATTGGGAACAAAGCCATAGGTAGTAATATGCCACACTTGAATACTTCTTTTTATATTTATTTAAATGTTGCAGTATTTGATAAATTGCTTATGTAACCATTTAACTGACTCTTCTGGAAAGTGTTTATTTGCAGTCACCTCTATGTCAGGAGTGAAATGAGCTGGGACTGAAATTTCATTAGGAAAGTCATATTTCATTATTATGGTCACAGCAATCATCACTTTGTGTACATTAAATACAGAACCTATAGCATGTTTAAATAACAATATGGCTATGGCAAAAAATAGGCATGAGCTTGACAGGAAATTCAGTGTTAATGTACTGGCCATACCAAGAGCTTCAGCTTTTATGGGACAAATGGGAAGAGTGTATTGGCCTTGAACTTTGAATTTCCTTTGATTTGCCTATTTGAAATTGCAGCCTTAATTTTCCATTAGTGCAAAGAAAAGCTCAAGATAGCCACTCTGTGCCAAGTTGAACCCTCCTGCTRTAAAACCTGAAGGAGGAGGCCAAGAAGGGAGGAAAAAGGTAGCAGGATTGCTCTTATGGTGCCTCCTCCATCTTCTTCCCTCAGGAGAGGTAGATCAGTCCCCCATCCCTTACACAGCCTGAGGGCCGCAGGGCTCATGCCAGGGGCTAGGCAGCCCTTCAAAACACTGTGTCTTGGCCCTCRGGCACCTCTGCTCAGGCTTCTAAGCTGCCCCTTCTTTTCCAGCCTCTAGCCTTCCCAAGGAAAAGGCCTCCACCATAGTAAACAGAGTCAGAAGAAACGCACTGTGACCACAAAGGATCTGTGTGCAGCCTTGAGGGTTATGGCTTGGGACTTCTGGAGGTTCAAAATCAGTGCCTTGAGGTATCCAAGCATCCTTGCATGTCTCTGAGGAACTTCAGTAACTTCCCTGCGCCCCAACCTCTCAATAGGGACAATTCTGGCTTCTTACCGAGTGGCCGAAAGGGAATATCAAAACCTGGTATGAATGAAGCTGGTCCTGCCTGTGGATGTGTCACACAACGAGTAAGAAGCTGTAAGATTTGCATCAGACYATGATATGAGAGCACCTATGGATTTAGAAGTCTCATCTTGAGAAAACAGTATCTGGAAAGCTGGCCTGTTYTTTGTATGCATTAAGATAGCATCTAGAAGACCAGTCAGGAATCAGGGTCTGGAGCATTTTATAGGCGTATTTTAAGGCAGTTCTGCATTAGAGAGATTAACGATACATGGAGTTTTATTCCTCTATCATATTAGTAAGGAAACTAAGCACACAGAAATGAACACAGTTGTGAGTAGGTAAAAAAAAAAGATTGGCTTTATGCTTTGCACCTTTGAGTAAACCAGGATGAACCAAGTGAAGATCAAAGTATCACAGCAAATGGAACCAAAGGGACCTGGAAAGACAAGCAGCTCACAGGCAGCTTATCTTCACCTTCCCTCTCAATGGTGTGATTCAAATGCTACAGAAGTCAATGTGTGTCGTGGGCTTCAGTGGCTTTAACTCAGCTCCTCTGTTTTACAATCCCGTTGGAGCATGAGAAATCCAGCTCGCCTCCTCCCATACACCAAATTAAGTTTCCAAAGTGGCACCTCTGCCTTGCTGACTGCACTCTTTTCTTTTTAATTGTACACATGTATCCCTGAGAAACTTCACTCTGAGTTCAGGATAAACTCATGTTTCCTCTGCTTGCCAGAAGAAAATGAAAAGTAAAGCCTCATCAATTTTATTGCTCATAATTGTGGATAAAATGCAATATATTTGGCTCATATAAATTTGCTAGCAAATTATATTCAATAAAACCCTGGTGAGCAATTTAAAAGCATAAATCCCCCCATGCTGAAAAAAAGCTCATAAATTATACAAGAAAAAGGAGTGATTTCATCAAAGAGCCAAGCTCTGCCCATGGAATGTTTCAATAGTACTGGATTTATAGTTTTCTGAGGGACAATTTATGATCCCTAATTTTCTGCAATAAAAAGCTCAGCAGGGATTCTCTGAATGAAATATCTTTAAACAAAGAAATAAATAAAAAAATCCACGTGAGAGTGAATGCAGACAATGCCATTCTTGGAGAGCTGCCCCTTTCGTGTTCCTGTTCCAGAATTAATCATGGAAGACCCTAATAAAGATTGCACAGCGAGAAAGGAAAGGAAGGCCATTAGACTTTGAAATAAATGCATTGCACAGTTGGASAGGGCATTTTCAGTAATAAATTCACCTGTGACACTTGAGAGCTGTTGCCTTTAAATAAGAATAAAATGATCAGAAGGGTCTAAAGGAAAGGTTAAACATTTCTCAAACACACAGAGATGATTATATTATATAAATAGCCTAAAGGGGAGGCTGTGTGTGAAGTCTATGTATGTAAATGAAACATAATCAYGGCTATATGAACTTGCCCTAGTTTAGGGCTCTGATTCACAGTCCTTGTCAAATTTAGAAGCAGGGCTGAAGAGGTTACCGTTCCCACGGGTCGTCAGTCACCGGGCAGCAGAGACCATGAATCAGAGCATGCATCTGTCACAGGTCACAGACCAGGGCATTTAGGTGAAGTGAGAATGACATGTTTTAAGTTAATATGCCAGGCTGTGAATTATGACAGCTGAGGAGGAGACTTGTTGTCTCTTCCACTGATAAAGGGACGGGATAGAAAAATCCTAAGTCACTTTTTAAAAACTGCCACATAAATCACCACGGTTGTGACCAAGAACTTCTGGTTTGAGAATCTGCTCCTGGATGTTACCAGAGAGAAGATGATGTGCTGGGTGGACGTGTGCTCTAGTGCGGTATAGTTGTTTTTCTAGGTAAGATGTTATTATCCTTACCTTACAGATAAGAACTGAGGCAAGAGTAAAGGTGCAGACTTCCGGAGCGTTTGAGAAACACAGAAATGTTAAAAAAAACCCCCTAACTCTAACCCTGAACCCTAACCTTTGTGTTAGGGCTTCAACCTCCGTCCCCAAGCTTTCAACTTCCATGACAAAAATACCCATACGTTGGACAAGGGGCTTGTCCAATGCCCCCACAAGCCCACAGATGAAAGAAAATTTTTGMCTTAGCTAAGCATTAGATTGAGCCCTTGCCTAAACCCACTTAATACAAATGACAAGGAACTGCTCAACAGCATTTTGTTTTGACAGCAAACAATAGGCAGAAAAGGTTGTTGAAGATATTTGGCTGACCAGTCTTTTTCTCATCAAAGTTTATTATGAAATAGAACAAGAATTGCTGAGAATGCCTTCCTTCAGCGAACTTCTCTCATAAAGCAGAGCARACTCACTTAAAAGACCTTCAGGATAGAGTGATAAGAAAACTACAACAAAGAGCAAGACTTTTCAAGAAATTAGTTTRAACTTGTTGCAGCTCTGGAAGACTACCAGCTAAGAGTGCTGAGGCAGAACAGCTGTCTGAAAGGAAGGAAGTGTGTCTTTGGAAAGGTAATTTGTAAGTATTAAGTATGCAAGATTTKCTATCTATCATCTATCTGTGCTCCAAACATTTTACAAGCTCTGGGCATTTTGCCCATGACTGTCCTGCAGGACCTGAGAGACCTTCCTAGCTTCTCTGTGTAGGTATTCCTGGCAGCTTCATCCAGAGCTGTGCCAAGCACAGACCCAATTGCAYACTGGTTCCTGCCACCTCACATGGTGGAAAACCGGGGCTAGGGTCCAGGGGTAATGGGTGCAAATTAAAACACAGAAGGTTCCATGTGGAAGAGCTTCTTTCCTGCGAGGGTGACAGAGCCCTGGCACAGGCTGCCCAGAGAGGCTGTGGAGTCTCCTTCTCTGGAGATCTTCCAAACTGCCTGGATGCCACCCTGTGCCCTGTGCTCTAGGGGTCCCTGCGTGTGCAGGGGGGTTGGACTAGATGGTCTCTAGAGGTCCCTTCCAACCTCAGCCAGGTTGTGATTCTGTTATTCTAAGCTGGACAAGGAGTATGTGGCAGRAGCTAACTTGTCTCATTCTCTGCAGTCAATGTATGAGAGCAGGGCAGACCAGAAGGTGTTTATAAATATCTCATTCATTCTTCTCCTAGAAAAAATAAGTAATCTGCACMTTGGTCATTCACTACTCTTACAGTTGAAGCTTTTTTTCCTGAAGATTCACTAAATTTCTGATCTCTCAAGATCAGAAAATTTATTAACAATAAAATTTTTATTTCTTGCAGGTATGAGTTTTGTAGCTATCTATAAATATTCCATYAGAGATATTTTTGTTCAATATTATACCAGAACAGCAATTTTAGGAAACATATACATGCAGCCATATATACTTGGCATCCCAGTCTACCAAAAATGWAGCATTTTCTGATGCAGACAGTGGTATCTGGCTTCTATACCAAATAGTAATAACATTTATTTCRCATAAGTAGAAACATCCCTACAAAGCAACAACTCCCCACAAAATACAGGCATTTGAAACTAAATGTCCGCAATCCATTCAGTCAGATGGCTAGACTAAATTTTCTGAGACAAAATGAAATGAATTTTCTATATGACTTGGAGACAATTCTAACTTTTCAATAAATGAGACATCACTGATGCAGCAATATCCTAGTCTGATGAAATACATCAGCTGTCTACCTTAAGCACATCATAGGATCTATTCCTATGATGAGATCAAGAGGAACATACCTTCTTTTTAAACACTATTGGACTTAGACATAAGAAAAAGGAGAGGAGAGGAGAGGAGAGGAGAGGAGAGGAGAGGAGAAGATGAAAATGCCTTCTCAGTTATTTATCTCATTCTACAGAATAGATAAAATCAATTTTCCAAAGTTTTAACTTTGTGTAAGAAGACAAGAAAGAGGACATCCAAACAAAGACAAAATTAATAAAAGGAAAATGTGCAGTAAGCATAATGATGCAGAAGCATCTTGAGTTGGAGAACACTGTCAGCATATACAGAATAAAAACGGTCACAGAGAACATGGGGGGTTCCACCTTGAACAGTCTCTTAAGCAAAGTAGATTAAAAAAGCAGGGCAGCATTTATGCACAGGGTGTTCATCCTAATATAGTAAGGTCATAAACATCCTAGAAATAAGGCTAGGAGGGATCTCAAGAAGTAGTCTACTTCATCCTTTTGCTTTGAGGCAGGCTAAATACAGCTGAGAAGGGTAATGTCTAATCTGTTCTTAACACCTCTAATTCTGGTCCACCTAAAGATACACGGGGAAAGAGATGAATTCAAAACACACTATCTGCCTTACTAGTGGACAGAGCTTGTAATGAAGCAATTGCACCTTTACTGGTAATTACAGCAAGAAGTACTGGGGTGTTGAGATCAGATCTCTAGGGTTCCTAGAGATTAGGCTCCYTTACTTCCTCCCCAGGAACTGGAAGGGGATAAGTGGGAAATGGTTCCTTTGAAAGAGAAATTCTTGACAGCAAAATCAGGTGTTTACTAAATAAGCCATGAATCATCCAAAGGTCTCATCTAAATATCTTGGTATGCTTATTTCTTTCTCCACTTATTTTTAGACCTAAGAAATCTGAAAAATAAGAGCAAGATTGCATGCTCTGCTGAGGTTTAACTCTACCACTCCTATGTAAATGTATCAACAGAAAAATAGAGAAAAATWGGAAAAAGTGTACCAATCTTCCTTCATGTCCTCTGTGGCAATCAGATATCACATGGTGATTCTGGATTATGATGAGATTAATAAGTGCTGACGTTCATGCCAAGCCACAGATACCGTACTCAATTTGTTAAGGAATAATCCATGGCCTTTCCTGCAAAATATTCACTCCTTCCATATCCTGTCAGTGAGCAATATGGAAAAACTTCTCTCTAATGGATGAGTGCTGTGCCCTAAAACAAGAATGGGAAATAGCAGTTTCTACTTCACGCATGAAAGTACTGGAAATTGAGAAACTCAGCTGGACCATCTAGATTGTCTGCTGGTGAGGGTAGAAACTTATTTAAAAAGTGTGGAGGAATTTATGCTTTGAAGTTTATAGTTGTTGCCGTTTCAACCACAAGGCAAAATTTATATCTGTAACAGCCATAAAAAGCAGCACAGAAGCCAGTTTACTGATTACCTGACCATTTTCTACTTTTTTGRGGGAGGCTTTTTTTGTTTCTTTCTATTTTAGTGTCTCTTTTGGAGTAAAATATGATTCATTTGGCACCCAGGAAAATTAGGTCTTTTGTTATCCCTTAAGACAGGGCATCTGGAACAGGAGGCATGTCTTGGAGCAAATTCAGTCCCATACGGATGGAAGGCCAAGTTTGTTTTCAATACCAGTGGGATTTCTGCACTCTCTGTAATGCATTTCTCCCTCCACCATAATCGCCATAAATCTAACTGTGCTGAAAAAGTACTTCTGTCCCAAGGGAGGGCCTGGGTAGGACTCAACTAGAGATGAAAGAGCACTTAAGTGTCAGTGCTTGTCTTCTTTCAGGGTTGCCAGTTAAGATCCAGCACAGACTCTGGAGATGTGTATTTCTTGTGATCTCARTATCAAGCTCATGCTCTCTAGCCACTGCGATGAGACTCTAGYACAGTGCATTTCGCACAGCACACTGAACAGTTGACAACTGCATTCCAGTACCGTGATTATATTCCTCGGTTAAGGTGAGCTGCCTATGTGCACTTTGCCTCAGAACTGGGTGAATTATTCASTGTTTTTCCAAAATCAATGAAATATGAACAAAATAATCAAAAAATAAAACTCATCATTGCCACATGTCTCCAGCTCAAATCCCTTTAACACAACCTTCCTGAAGACATCATTGAGCCTATAGATGTTTTAGTGTGAGCATAAAAGCATAGGGGTCAAGTTAGGTGTTTTTCTGCATTAATCATGCTGTGCCACTGTAAAGATGATGTCCTAGGGATATCTGTATGTGTGGTGGTCAAGGAGTGCATTTTTGGCTAGGTAGTGTGTAGGATGACAGACATAGAGCTACTCTTCAATAATTTTTACAGTATGCATTGGCCTAATAATTGTTTATTGTGCACCAATTTGTTAAGTTTAATAACCAACTGTAAGGAAAGACATCAGAAAGAAAGAAAAATGACTTGAACTCAGGCAGCCCTGCAGTTTACACAGGACAATGGGAAAGTCATGGGCTTGGAGGAGTCCGGTTTAGCCTCCTGCAGGGCCTACTGAACTGGCTGGGGGAAACGGAGCCAAAAGTCCGACAACAGAGGMGAACAAAGGAGCTCTGACTGCAGCAGCAGGACTCTCTTTTCAGAGCCAAGGAGATACTGGGGAGCTGTTCAGGGGCACCAGACCGAGACTCAGGCACTCACTGTAGTGTCTGCAGAAGCTAGAGCTGCCTTATTTGCCAAAGGGCAGAGCTTTGGATAACTTGGAGGATGGTGGAAGAGAGGTACATTTTCTGAATGATTGTCAGAAAAGGTGCGAGATCTATGTTTTTTAGAAAGAAGTTTGTCATTTTGTGGGCACTGTTTATCACAATATCCTCCATGGAAAGTCCACAGGCACYCACACAGTGGGTGGATGCTTTGCAGAAACCTTTGCTCCTGTACTGCAGCCCTCGGTAACTCAAGGACAGAAGAGGTCAAACTCCTGAAATCTCACCCAATTGGGCAAGACTCAGTGCTCTAGATGAGGATCAAAGTCCTATTCACAGGATTTTCCATCTCTGGTGGAATTTCAGATGTAGTAGGAATAACCCCGTGAGCTCCATAGCCCAAATAGTCCTGGTTCACCGTGCCCCTGCTCCAGCAGTTGCCTTCTCCCTGGCTCTTCTTTCAAGTAGAGCATCAGACACTGCCCAGCACCAGAGCCAGCCAGTTTTCTTCCCCTGCKGTGGACTTTGCCCAATAGCCAAGTGAACACCAAAGGGGCAGAGGCATTGCTAGCCTTGCAGTCAGCATGAGTGGGTTCCAGTTCAAACAGACTCACAGCCCAGGCTCATACCAATGAGAAGTCATTCACAAKTGCTGCTGAAGAAGCTACCACATACTGTTATGGCCTCATAACTCTTGCTCCACTGCGAATAAGTAAGTGAGGTTAGTTAAAGTCACCCAAAATCATATGTAATCTATTATCTTATTAATTATTTTGCAGCACATTTGCAATGCTGTAGTAACCAGGCCTAGTCAGTTCCTGCCTTCTAGTTCCAGGGCAGAAAGAAGATGTGCTAATGCATGTCCTCCTTATGAATATTTGAGCATGTTCTCACAGCACAACTTTTCCATGATGCACTTTGGGACTAACAGCTGCCTGCTTCCAAAACCAAACTGCTTATTAAGACAAAATTTCATTGAGACTTCAGTGGACATTATAGCTGTGCATAGCTAAGAAGTACAAAGTCCTTGCAGGACAACAGCGAGTGCTCACTGCCTTATGCCTATAAGGACAAGTGACTGCTAGGTCATATTTAATTTACCCTTACCACACTGGCCATAATTCGATCTAACCAGAAGAAAACATTGCATGATAAGGAAAACAGGCAGACCACGAACTAAGTATACACCACAGAATCCAGTACAGCATGTTGAGTAAGCAGATGCCATTGGAAAGAAAGTACCGTACTGTAAGGTATGGAAAACGCCAATTGACATCTGCATTTCTTTATTTGTAACAATCTCCTTTAATAGCTGTTTTTATGATCCCAAATTTACGCTTTCAGATACGCTAGTTCATTCTAAAATTCTGGTAGCTCATAGCTGTAATTTTTTTGAAAGACACATTTCTCCCATTCAGAAACTCTGGTAAACCTCTTGTTTTGGGTGAGCTAATGTTACCTGATAGGTGATTTCTGTTCAAGACTGGTTACTTTAGAAGAAGCCGTATATGATTAATCATGAAGAACACTTTTAACTGGAAAAAGAATCAACAGCAAAACATAAGGTTAAAAATTTTTTAAATCTTTAAAAATCTAATCTAATCTTAAAAAAAATCTAAGCTGTGTCTTGTTACTTAACATAAACTCATCTTGAAAAATAACAGTAAGGGAAGAACTTACCTGTAAGAATGGCAACAACCTCTCCTTTTCTGTCCATGTCTGTTCCTAAAGACTACAGCTCAAAACCCCAGCAGTGACTTGGGTGCTGAGTACCTCGTGCTTGGGTGCACAACTTGAGATGTATAAAAGTAGCCCAATTTTAAGAACTTCTCTCAAAAATCAGGCTGTATGCTGGACATCATAAGCTACTCAACATCACTAGTCAGTTTTTAAGATCTTGGCTAGAAACTGTCTTCCCCTAAGCAGCATGCACATCCTCACAACAGGAACCCAGTCTGCTGTTTGTAATGCTTGGCATTCTAACCTCAAGTAAATACACTAAGTAATCTGCAGGATATGTCTCCGAGCATGCTTACATGGTAATAATGATGTTAAAGTAGAATGTCTGTATGATTTATTATGCCTTGTGAAATAAAGGAAAGCAAATCTCTTCCCACCACGGCAAGTACCATCACAGTAGAAAATGGAAACATGAAAAAACAAAATACCACCCAGGCCTGGTTCAAACATGCAAACTTTCTAATAAAATATCAGAAACAGATGCTACTAAAGATGAGCGATAATTAAAGAAGATAAATTAAAGAAATGTTTTTCCAGGGAATGACTCTACTGCACACAAATTGTTTCAGCATGGGGAAAAAAAAATATAATAAAATTATTGCTGCTGTCTGTTTTCAAAATTTTCCATTAATGAGTCAAGGCAGGTTCCCTGCTAAATTCCCTCCTATCCAAGCTCCCTCTCTGCCTCTGTTGGTTTAATCTCAGTGTGGTTTAGCAGAGTGAACACAGGACGGAGTGCCAGGAACTCAGTCCCAATACTGACTCACTGTGTGGGCTCTTATGTCATTTTCAGGGCAGGTCAGGCTTGGAAAGCAAATCTGTAAAAAATGGTGTTGAGGGGTCCAAAGTCTGGTGGTCTCCCCCTTTTACATATCAGAGGAGAACAGTTCATAAGAAGTTTTCTCCAAACTGCCAACCCAGCAAACTGATCTCAGGCTAAGCTGGTGTAATGCGATTTCTTCACTCTGGTGTCTCATCACAAGGAATGAGTATATTCAAAGCCRAATTTTGCAGACACCTGTGCAAACTCACAGCATAAAAAATGGCTAGAGCTCTGTAGAAGAAGGGTGGATGCAGCAGACCCTCTAAGACCACCCTGGAGTTTTATATTCCTGTGCATAAACTCATCTAAGCCCAGGTTGTTTTTACATTTCWTCTTGGCTAAACAAAAGATGATGTTTAAGCCCCTTGAAAACATTTAGTTCCTTTAGATTTCTCTCACACAAAAAAATGCCTATCCAATTGCCATAGGCACTTTCATAGCAAATAAAATAACATGCCACACAGGAAAAGAAAAAGAACAAAATGAAACCGTGTAAATACATGGCCTAGTTCCCTTTTAACCACATGTTCTCCAGGCTTGTAACCTCTGTAAATGCCTGTGAGGAATAATGTGGTTTGCCGTGTGCCTTAAAGGTCAACAAATCTGGCCTATTTCAGACTGAACAAGGGCTCAGACACATGATCAGGTTCCCATTGCTTAACGAGTTAGCATGTGGTGAGTGTCTGTGTGAGCGCTCTTCGTACATGGCATGTGCAAGGTAAAACACAGTGGCTTTAACCGCCTCCRCTGAGGTTTAAATAAATGGGTTTGTGTCTGACATTTCTCATGGGCTAAGAGCACATGTACAGCCAGTTACCACAGTTCAGCTGATGTATCCTAGCTGTAAGCTGCTAAGGCCAAGTAACTCAATTGTGTTATCTCAGACTCACGAAGAGTAGCAAGCTAAATCCATGCACATACATGTGAACACACACAGAGACTGTCCACAATAGAGAGATCAGTCTCTTGAGCGCACAAGTTTCAAGGCTCTTGCAGATATTTTAATACAAGCAGAGAATTTATGCTGGATTTGAGACTTGGTACCAGCTCAAGCTCTCCATAGGTTGTTAGGATATCAAACTCTGAGTCCATATGCTACATCAGCTGCATTCCACACCTTCYTCCAAACACTTCTAAGATGTAAGCTCCTGTGAGCTCTCCTCAGTAGATCGATCACAAGGTAACAAAAGCCCAGAAGAAAAAGCTAAAAAAAATAGCTAGGAAAAGAGACCACAACTTTCCCTTGATCCTCTAAAAGTACTGCTGCGGAATTTTGAACTTGAAATGAGAAATTTTGGSCACATATATCTTATCATATAATAATCTTTCATAAAGTCTCCTAGGTCTCTGATTCAGTCACACAGCGCTTTAGGGTATCTGCCGTGAACTCARGCTCCTGCTGTAGACCATTCTCACTCAGAGATACCCAAGGCAGGAGTCTGTGGAAGGGGAAGAGAGAAGGGAGGTGAGGGAAAGGAAGGGGGTGAGGCAAGGAGAGAAGGGAAGTGGAAAAGGAATTAAGGAGAAATTAGGAAAATTAGAAGAAAAATAAGGGGAAGAGAAGAGAGGAGAAGAGAGGAGAAGAGAGGAGAAGAGA
>PTEX01000033.1:1674262-1723925 GCA_003342815.1 Eudromia elegans
AGAAGAGAAGAGAAGAGAAGAGAAGAGAAGAGAAGAGAAGAGAAGAGAAGAGAAGAGAAGAGAAGAGAAGAGAAGAGAAGAGAAGAGAAGAGAAGGAGGACATGGATCTGAGTGTGTAATTTATATATGAGGGAAAGTTTAAACCAGTGTGATTGGCAAGAATACAAAGTTACTAAAAGCCACAGACATGCTAATTGGTGAGTCATTTTAAGTAAACCCTATTGATCTTGTAATTTTGCCAGCTTTCAATTTTCACTTCACTTGAAAATGGCTCAAAAAATAAGGCTTAACCAGAAACTCATGATCAGTGACTTCTTAATCCTTTCTTTTTTAGCAAATAACTAATCTGTTTTGAAGGGTGCTTCTGTTTGATCAAGAAAATAGTTGCACAATGCTTCCTTTCATTCACCTAAGTATCTCCCAGATGGGGACGCTCCCTTAGGATAAGTCAAGTCCTATAGGCTTTCCTCCTGCTGCTGTGAACTAGGATATAATTACAATAGTAATCTCCAATGCAGACATCCAATTTTAGGTATATCAGCAATAACTATCAGGCACCTCAACAACCATGTCATGCTGAAGTAAGGTGAATCCCAATGGTCAAAGCAATTCCCTTTTCTGTAGGCTCTTATATCTGTGCTCAGCATGGGAACTTTGTACTCTTCCTGGCAATGTACTCAGAAATGTGATTGACATCACCTTTGTGTTGATAGTAAATGKAAGTGATTGATGCCTAAGATTCAAACATGAGATTGGTAGGACGACTCAAATGCTKTTCTCAGATCTCTCTTCTCCATCTCAGCCTTCTAGGTTGCCACTAACCAGACATAAAACATCAAATACCTTCCTGTTGCCAGCTGTGAACATAAGAGCAGAGAACATCCTAAGTATAAATAGGTGAATTAACTGTTTTATTTTCACTTTAAAAAAAAAAATGAACAAAGTATGTAATAGAGAAAGAGAGAGACAGGAGACATTCATATTCCATTATCCCATTCCTCCTGTATTGTCAGCCAAAGCAGGCTGATCACCTTGCTCATCTGTCCCAGGTTAGAACCGCCTGATCCTCTCCACATCATTGACAGAAAACGGCACCAGTGGGTGCTTCAAAATGCAAGTGTGTAGAAGTGAGGCAGAAATACTATGTCTTTTGGCCACTGCTGTCTTAGGGCAAGCCCCACTGGCAGAGGGACGGACTGGGCAAGTGGAGGACAGTCCGTCCTGTGGTGACATCTTCCTTGAAGGGAGCAGCGGGGTCTCTGAAGAGATGCGGAGGCATAAGCTATCTATCTGAGCAGGCACAGGCTATCCACATTCTTCAGCAAAATATTTACTTTGAAAGAGCTGAAGCGAAATTTGGAAAAGTGAAGAATAATACTTATTTTGACAATGTTAAATYTTATTTAAATTTAAAGTGAAAATTAGATGCATGCACATGCACCAAGGGCATTAYTCACTAATCACAGGAACATAAAAGAACTAGGAAATACCCACGACCACTGCTATTAGTAAAGCTGGTCTGGACTAAATTACAAGCCAAAAGTATAATTAAGCAAGCTATTATTATCTGGTGTCTTAACACATGCTGGCCTCATTTATGATGATTTGGATAAGAATTCAACTGAGATTTGATTTCACAGCTGTAGCCATAACGTCTTGGACCTGTTAGACTGCCCCAGAAATGCTCAGCATGTTAGCACTAAACATGTCTAAATTCTTACGGATTCATATCCTCTCTCTCTGCTGATTGGGGAAGTTTGGGGTTTTTTTAGCTCCTTAGGAAAGAGGAAAATGGTTTTACTGATCTGTCAGCCAGGCTTTCTATTTGAATCTTGCGTTTAATTGCTTTGAAGATTCTTTAATATTCCACTAATACAAGGAAGTGGGACTTTCCACTGCTGTCTTATGCTCTTTTTTTTTTATAGGTATACGGTTGTGGCTTAGTTACTGAAATAATAATTGTGTTTGAAATGTCACTGGTATGAGAGATGAGCTGCCAAACTGTTATGGGCTCAGTAATTTGTACATGGAAATGAGGAACAAGGGAACAACATGAACATCAGTGGCCCGAGGAGTTTATGATTAAAACATGATGCTGAGTTTTTATGATTTCTACAGCTAATTAACAAGATTTACAAGCATCTAACAAAAAACAAGGCTGAACACAGTAATGATGCTTATTTTCCATTTGGAGCMGAAAACTACTGTGTTCTAAAGCAACAGAAAAAAGAAGAGAGAGGCAAACACTCACCTCTCCGTTTGCCCACTGTTTAGCCTAATTTGCTTTTCTCTGTTTTTGCAGCATGAGTGAAAATTTCAAGCAGKAAGTTTATGACTTATTCACACTGATGGCGGTACCTCATGGGTTTAATAGAGAAAAGAGTTCCTGCTGCTTCTTTATATCTTTAGACTAACAGTGATTTTGTCTTCCAGCAGCGTGCTGGGCGAAAGCGAGGTAGCTGGAGAAGCCACTTCCACCAAGGATGGCTATTTCAGTGTGCAACCTGAGGGCTGCCAAGGTCCAAACAGGGCTCCTGCACAGGGCATGAGCTCCCTGCAAAGTGTGGGGCTCCTTTCTCCCCAGCTGTGCTACAGAGTTGTACAYGACCCTCACATTTCACTCAAGCATTTCCAGAAGTTCAATTGTCCCTACCTAGTCACAGACTGGAAGGCCATGACCAGTATGCAAAATCCTTAATAGTCTCTGGGCAAACCTAATAGATAGAAAAGGAGATACACTCCCGAAAGCTCGATTGCGTGGGGATTGCAAAGGATGGCCCTTGCTCAACGTAGAGATAAAACAGATTATTGTTATAATTATTCAAATAATAACAACAGAAGAATAGCTGACAGAAGAGTAGCTCCAAGGCAAAGGCTGAGCACCTGCAGCCAGATGTGATAACYGGTTTTGCGTTGAATAAAGCCAGCCAGCACATACTGCACAGCCAAGATTTCCCCAGAGTGCGGCTGCCTGTGCTGGCCGGGGTTTCCCTTTCTGTGTTTTGACTTTGGGAGGTGCCGCTCTGGCCACAGCGGGTCCTACCCTCTGGCAGGAGCTCTAATAGATACTTCTCCCATCTGTAGACCGGAAGGCGAGTGGGTCGGGGCTACCATGCCTGGAAATCATGCAGAGCTGGGCGGAGGGGATGCGTGCCTTGCACATACCAGCTGCAGCCAACTTCCCATATGCATAGGAACATAATAATTAAGAATACACTGTCTTATTACAGTTAGTGTGACCGCAAAAGTCCATTTATAAAGTTCCATTTATTTATACTGGAGCTGTGATTGCTCAGCTTAGAGGTACACAAATACTGCTATGTCATGGTTAATAGTATTCTAGTATTTTATTATTTTTTAATGAACCACTGTCATCACCTCTTCCATTATTTTTTTTCTCGTTCCTGTACTCTTATGCAGTTGGCCTATGATGGGAATAATGGGATAATTTCCACTCCAGCAATGGTTTGGCGCTTATGTCAAACCCTGTCTGTAGCTGGCGCATCCTTAAGACATCGAGTTTGCTGGAGCTTGCAGTGAGACTCATGCTTGAGTGACGCTATACTTCTAATTTTTATCTGCAGAAACAGTCCCTTTCCCAGTGAAATGCAATGGTAAAAAATGAACAGAAATATTTTTTGAGAATCTCAGGTCTAAGGATAGGTAGGGAGGTTTGGCAGGTAAATTTCTGACAATACCGTGAAGAACTGTACAATTGTACAATAATACTGTAGTAACACTGGAGAGTAACACTCTCCAGTAAGACTAGAGAGTCACAGTGTGGCCTCGTTGGCTCCTGGAAGGAGAAAAACATTTTTGTTTTCATGGTAGAAAATCAGAGGTAACTCAGGGAGAAGAGAATGGCTTCAGCAGGCACCAGAAAGACATGAAAAGGAGGCAGGGAGAAGTTTGAGACTCTTTCAACATAGCGAATAACAACATCCCACCAGCTTGCCTAGGAGGTGGCTGCTTCGGGATGTGCTTGGGCAGACACGGATTTACTTGACATGAGGGGAGAGCCCCCCTGTGCCTTTGCCCGCCGTGCACTTCATGCAGTCCTGGCAGCTGGCAGAGCATCCTCTTTTGGGGCCTCACCTCTGCCCGCTTTGAGAGCAGCATCTTCCCCGTCCTTGAGGGAAGGCAGTGCATCTTGCAGCCAAGAGAAGGGCCAAGGAGACAGGGTTGGGTTAGGTGACCTCCGCTTGAGATTTTCTCACCCCCTCACCCATGGATAAAGACCAGCCCAGGGCTCTGCTGGGCCCCTTTTACAGGTGCGCAGGGCAGCGATGGGGAGAAACGGGCTCCGGGCACGTTCTTCCCAGGCATGTGCACTCCAGATGGGCCAGCAGCAAAAGCCAGCCAGTAAGGAATATTATTTATAATAATGATAATAATAACAATATTAATAGCCTAAGAACATCTGGTAGTGCTTTTTTTCCATCTACCGCTTGGCTCGAAAGCAGAGCGCACGGGGGACATGACAGTCGGTGTTTCTGTTCCCAATTCCGCCCGRGCCCAGCTGCCGCAGGGACTCAGAGACGGGCGCCCGCAGGGACCCATCCCCAGCTCCAGGGCTTGGCCCCAGCAGGTGCCACCGCCAGGCAGCAGCGCCGAAGCCCCCACCAGACCAACCCACCACACTTGGGGTTGGGAGTGTTTCATGCAGGTTTACAAGGGCCATCCAAACGAAATCAAAACAAAAGTGGCCCCGTTACACAGCCTTCAAGCTATTGAGCTCGCATTGTCTAAAGGCACATTAAAAACATCTTGCAATGTTCTGAATTGTAAGGCTTTCAAATGTGTTCGCTAATTACGCTAAAAAGATTTCCACTTGTATGTGCTACTAACATGCCCCGCCAAAATTAGTACTGCGATTAAAATATAGCTTTTCTTTTCTAATTACACTGACAGACAGAGWCCTAAAGGCAAAATGACCATGGCAGCAGCAGCTGCTGTGTCTAAACTGCACTGAGTTGCAGTGTAAATCATTTTACYCATCATTAGTTTCTTCCAGCAAGTTACAAAATTACGAGTTTAWTTCTGAAGGAACTGACATCATCAGGATTGATTCCATAGCCATGGAATAGGTTTTCATTTCAAAGCAGATAACGTATTATGTACCAGACTCTCATCTGCTATAAATTGATACAGGTTGATGATAAACTTAAAATGTGCCCTATTAAAACTTCATGTTCAAGAATAATGTTCATTTAAGTATTTGAACATTGTCCCTAAAGTCATTAAAGACTGAGATTTATGTAGAGCAAACGAAGAGGCCCACTTATGCCTTGGGATATATATATCCTATTTCTGTCCTTGGGGTCAGCCAGAACTGCACGTACGCTCAAGGACAAACTAGGCCCCAACGCTCATTATATTATCAAATTTGCATATGAGGCAACAAAAGACGCTGATAAACAGAAAATCTAGGCCTTTGGCTCAGTGCTTGTCCAATTATTAAAATCAGATGCTTTAGATCACATTTTAAATGAATCCATTTTTTCTAATGCAGTTTACACACAGCTCTGAATTATAGGTTAGATTAGATCTAAATTACGCAGTTAGACTTCCTAGTTTATGCAGCTGAACTATATTGAATTTACAGGGCAATTTTACTTGCAAGACTGTTCCAACCTCCTTTAATTTTAGTATAATGATTCTTCAAATATGTAAGAAATATATATATACACACACTATATATATAATACATGTAATGTAATACTTATACTAGCAAAAGCCGGAAAATATAGTTGATTCTACCTCCAGTCTGATTCCAAGTAAGCCCTCTCTTGTCACAAATATTATTAGCATACTAAATTAACTGCTAAAGTTTGAGTAGTTACAATAATTAAGGAACTTAAATACCATTAAATCTGACAAATTTTATGCAGCAGATGTATATTATTGAGCTAATGTGTATTACCAGGCTCCTCTGGTTTCAGTGCTAGCTTACACTGTCTGACAGTCTAACACCTTCTTTTTCAGGAGTGGTGAGCTCTTGCTTGCAAATGCTGGAGCAGACTCTGATCTCTTKTTCTGGAGAACCAGCAGATTCAGGTCCTGGCAATAGAGGCCAGGAAGGTTTGACCAGGGCTCCAGGCTCATGTCCTAGTCACTGGGCTGCTCAGTTGTGGAATGGCTCTGCCATTCMCGAAAATGAGGGAGCCACACAATGGTTGGGCTTGTCAGGAGCCTCAGGAGATGCTCAGGTCCAACGCCCTGCTCAAGCAGGGTCACCTAGAGCAGGCTGCCAGGGGGGCCTGTGTCAGAGCTCAGTAATTTAAGTGCAACGCAAACAGAAATGCTTCCCAGAACCAGTTGCTTTGCTTGCAGAATTTAATTCAGGCAGATAGCACTAGTCTTCTCATTACTTATGATCTTATCAGAATGTCTTCTACAGAATCTTTACCATACGGCTTTTCATTTATAAAATAACGCATTAATAATCACATTAATAGCATTAAATGCAAAGGGGACACCTGACCTTTTCACTCACCACCCTTTCCCTTGGGAACACTCCACACATCCATCAAGGGACAATACAGCCTTTGCTTTTCTCTCAGGATGCCAGAGCTGGCCCCGGGCGCAGCGATCGCATGGCCACACGCAAAGCCAGGAGCTTGCACAGCTTTCCTACCAGCCAAGGCCACAGCCCCTTTTCTCCTGGGAAGGTTAGATTTTACCATGGCAAAAAATGCCATTTCCACACCAGTAGGTCAGGCTACATCTACCTGTTCCAGGTGTTCATGGGGCCCAGGGAAAGGAGACAGTACTAAGTCAGCTTGCTTGCTTACAGACCTGGAGCCAAGCGCACACACMCGCATACACATAGACACACAYAMACACACAAAATAATTGGCAGCCACATAGACAGCAGAGAGGGGAAGAGGACGAGTGGGAAGAAGCAGACATGGGAACAAGCAACTGGAAAGGAAAAAAGAGATATAATCAAAAATAATCTGAAGCAACACTGCTAATATGTTGTGCATAACAATGTCCTTGATGACAGTCCAGGGCCCTTAGCAGGGGCCAGGGAACTGTCAGCTAGAAAGGAGTGAGTTGTTACATGGGTTTATACTATTAATAATGACAATGCTCTGTAAATTTTACCTTTTGCGCTATAAACAAGTTTTATTCCTGTGGCTCAGGACGAGCCCTTCCAAATCAAGAATTTATTTTTCTCCCAGCTACAGAGACCAGAGGTCCAGCTTCACAAGCAGAACAGAAACACTGCAACACTGAGCACTGCATAGGTTGTATATGTTTTTTTAACATAAAAAGGTATGATTTACCCTTGCCTGCAAGAAGCCGAGACTCTCAGATCAACTTCTCCTGCCCTTCACATCCTACCACTCAGACACGCGGCCTTCCCTCCAGTCTATTCCCCTCATAGAAGAGCTCTTTTCTACACATGTGCTGGGGAACAGAGACCTCGGAGAGGGAGAGCTGGATTTCTGTCTCTGTGTGAAAGGCTCGGTGTGGGAGGAGATGGGACTCCAGCTCTCTGGAGAGCTCTGTCAGCCTGGTGAGAGAGCCTTGCTTGTACTGATGTTTCCTCTGAATGTTATAACAAAACCCTATCACCCCAAACACAACAGCACATCAACAGGAAGACTGACGTCCCCCACCACAAAACTTTCTAACTCTCTTCTCCTGGAAGGTGGGGTCACCACTCACCCCTCCACATCGCCCTTCCCCTGCAGACCCTCAAACAGGGTGTCCCACAGACACAAAATTGCAGCTAGAACTGGAAGAGCCTAAATCCCTTCTAAGACCTTTTGGGCCTGTCATCTTTTACTCTATAAGTTTTCTATATGGGTTTGCTAAGCAAGAAGCCAGCCCTTCTCTGAATACTGAGTCTCTGTTCAGTGGATGACTGTATACCCTTATGGGGAGGCAGTCTTCTCCCCACACTAACATTTCAACAGTTTATTACTAAGAAATCATGAATATTAACACTGTTCTTCTGGTAAGATTTTCCTTGTTTCTCMATGTGCCAGCCTAGAAGGCTGATGAAAGTTCCCCAGAGCGATGTTTGTTATGGTGTCAACATGAGATACTTAGTGGGAATATCAGTGAGTCCCCCTCGTATTTCTGCAGGCATGTCTTCTGAAAGAAAATTTGATTTAATGCTGAGTATCACACTATTACAGAAGAAAGGWGAAATCAAGTAACAGCAGACACACTCTCTCCTGCACTAAAAAATATCCTGAGAATAAATACCACAATTTATTAGATACTTCTGTTGTTTTATGCCTTCTTCAAAAGGCTGGCTTTGATCTTCAATCAAGACAAGGCACCTTCTTCTTCTTATGTCAAAAGGGAAAATTCTKTCTACCAAAAATGATCTGGAAAGGAACAGATAGGTTCAACCAGGCAATTAAAATTTGAGAGTTTTTGAGTACTTCAGGATCTTACGACGAGCAGTGCAYACACATTTCCTTCAACATTCAGACTTGTTTGTCATTGGAGAAAAAATGTTGCATAGAGTCAGCCTTGATTTTCAATAAGAATTTGAACAGCCACTCACACACTTGACTACTTGACTCTTTGACAGAAATACTTTTGTGTTTAGACTGCAGGACCATGGATTATTATAGCACACCTCAAAGAGAACACTTCTATCAGCAAAGCTCCGTCTCGACACTAGGTTAGTGTTGCTGTTGCAGAGCTGTGGGGCAAGGACAGCAAACCATTCCTGGATTCATAAAAAGAGCAACACGCAAGGTTAATCGGAGGCAGAAGTGGAGGCAACTACTGTCATACTGATTGCTGTCAGCAAGCCACTTGAAACACAGGCTCTTCTGCCTTCCTCACAGGAAAGAAAAAAAAAAAAAAAGACTAGAGCTGAGGAAGAGGAGAATCCATCCAACCCAGTGAATCAAAAAGGGCAGCTCATTTCTGCAATTGGTAAATGAGCTGGAGGTCTCAGCCCTCCTAAATTTAAACAACTTTCACTAATGTGGGACCTTAAACCATACATTTTGGGGGATCAAGAAACAAGAGTGCTACTGGCTGAGTTGCAATGAACAAAATGAGCAGTAAAGTGAGTGCACATGGGTAATAAAAGTAATAGCTGGTGGGAAGCATGAGGAATCATTTAAATGATGGAAGAGAAAGGATATACATGTGMGTGTATTTTTCATAGGCAAGCAGATGAAACCTGGGTCCCCAAGCAAAGCTGGGGTAGAGCCAGGGCCTTAGATGTCGCAATGTTTTAATTTGCAGATTTCCTGTTGCCTAGTAGACTCCCCAGCCAGGATTTAGACAGTCAAGATACAATTCCTGGGGAGAATTAGATGCCTTAGAATAGTATTCCTAGCAACTAGCACACTGAGCACAGTTATTTACACTGGCCWGGAGAAACCACAGAGCAGAACAGGGCCACAGTCAGAGATATCAAAAATCTCTCTCCTTCTGCTCAGTCTTGCGTCTGCTCCTGAAGCCTGTTCACRTCCCGTGTTCAAGCCCGTTTAACCTTTTGCCACAAGAAGATATTTTGCTCTTTTCTTTGTGTCCCATTCCTATCTCGGTAGTTTGCTCCCCACAAAGAAGGGAAACCCGTTTCAAATCTCTGCRCTGTCAGACCTGTGGCAAGGATTAAGTCCTGACACACCACACCTCATGCGAGCACCCACATGGAAAGATGCCCAGTTTGCTCCCTTTTCTCACGTATGAGGTGAAAGGACTGTAAAAAGTGAAATGGCTTCAACAAGAGAAACAGGGAAAGACTCCCCTGAACACCACAGYTAAAGCAAGCAGAATGCCCATGGCAGAGATGACAGTAGGTCATTCAAATGACTGCTCCAAGCAGCTACAGTGTGTGAGTCTGCAAATAAATTCCTCTTCTCAGATCAGCCTTCTGTATATCGGGTAACCTCTGTCTGATGTACTCTGAGAAGCGCCGTTTATGGCTGCCTTGCAAAAGGGAGAGTCAGTCTGAGGACAGCTATGGAGGCAATCACAGCCTGAAGAGGCAAGACACAGTTTGCTTGAGGATTCCTGCAAGGCCTTTGATGTGGGTGGTGCTCTGAAAAGATCAGCCGTGTGAGCACGGAAATTGTGGCATGTGGGACAACAAACAGAAGTATAAAATTTAGGTAGACAGTATGGAGTTTGAATTTTACCCATAAATCAGGATTTAGGTGCTTAGATCCCCTAAGAAATCCACCATCCAAAATTAGCAAAACAATCCCATAGATGCCCAGACTAGTCATAGTGATGTGAGGACATAGCTGAGCTTTTAAATGCTTTGTGTGAAAGTGTTTTCACAGACTGCTCTTTGTCAGCATTTTGTCACCATGGTCTTGGACCTGGGCAACTGRCATACAAGCTCTTTTCTCATTCATGCTACATTGTGCAAGAAGGTTCTGCTCTTCCTGGGGGAGAGAAATGCAGCTGTACATTTCTCTTATATTGGGTGCAGTATCCACTGAATCCTGCCAGAAACCTAGCTCCTCCTTAGGATTACTTATGGAGAGTGTAGGAGTATGTGAAATCAGGTCTAAGAGCTAAATCCAAATAAAAACTACCTCAGAGAATATTTATATGATTTTATTCAGCTCACCAAAAAATGCTATAGCTTCTGCTTGAGCAGAACATATTTAGAGAATATTYAGTATGGACAGCTGTATAATGCTTGCAGGGAATCTTTCCATTGATTTCAACAGGTTGGTGTGCTGACCTTAAGACACTGAAAAAGCGTGCTTTAGAATAATTAAAATCATTATTCCCATCATCAAATATAGAATATTATTTAAACTTTAACCTTGGAAAATCTTTCTGAAATTGGCTGGAGTTATATATGCTCCAGACCTGTATTATGGATTTTATTATATTTAAAGTGCACTGAAATGCGCACTCCAGCTAAACTAAGTAATTTTCATAATGATGTTTACAATATGGCATTACTCCCAGTCTTTGGTTCAATGGACTTCTATTTCTGCGGTTGCCAGTGAAACTTTATTTCCTTCTGTAGGCAAGTAATTTTCACCAGTTTCTTATCTACCTCTTTAAGAAAAGCTTCTCTGCTGGATACACCAGTGCATTTGAGACCACAGGAAAGCAAACTGCAAGCCCCTTTGCCCATAATGACTCCATGCTCTTGAATAAATAAATGAAAGAGCCTTGGAGTTAATCATGACCCATGCCAATAGCCAATTTGATTTTTGATAAAAGAATATTCTGGAATACAACATTAAGATAAGCAGGACTTGAACAGTGATATTGATACAGGTATTTGATTTAACCCGTAAATCAGTTGGGATGGAGAAAACATGCTGAGTCTGACCTGATCAAGAAGACTTTAAAAAAAAGTTAGTTTTTCTGCCTATATGAGGCCGTCTCCCGCCCAGTAATACCCATACCACTCCATTCTTATAATTAAGGTTATGTGGGGTACTATTCGTGGCAAAACTTTGTCCAATAAGTAGAATCTAGTTAGCAACTGATTGGACAAAACAATAACAAACAGGCCATGAAAGCAATAAACCTCTGCTGGCAGATGGGCACTGGGTGATCTAATTACCTTCTGCATTTGAACCTTCTCATCTACCACAGGCTAGGGGTTGCAGAAGAACAAAAATGGGTAAGATGAAAACAGGTTTAACAATAGAAAAAGAAAACCCAACATGCAATATGCAAATGCAGAGTGCAATATGATTGCTCAAGATGCAAATTATAACCAGACCCAGGGACAGATTAAGAAATGATGAGTATAATCAGAGGGCTAAACTCTCAATAGTGGGTTACTGTAACACATTCTTTTTAACCCCACTTAGTCCCTTAGCTAGCAGTAAACTTCATTTGCAGACTTTACGTCCCCTCATGTTCAAGTAGGTAGAAATGCATGTTCCAAGATCCAGTTTTACTTATCTCTTTGGCGCATTAGAGACAATGCCATGCCTTAGTTCGTTTACACTTGGAACAGAATTTGAAAATAGTTCTAAAATGAGGCAGTCCAAAGCTAAAATCAAAAGAAAGAAATGTTTGTGAAAAATGGTATAATTCACCCATCATCTCTGAATGCAGCTCTGTAAATTGATTTCCTAGTTTATATGGCTATTCCAGCCAGTCGTAGTGCTGCAGTTAACTGGAAAACAAACAAATAAACAAAAAAAAAATCCCACCTTGGATTTCTACTGTATTCAGCCTGAAAATCTTTTGTTTATTAAATAAGTTTATCTGCACTGCCTCTGCTTCTGCTGACTTGTTCTGCTGATTGCTTCATGTCCATATTGCAACTTGCCTCATACAAGTAGCTAAGGCCTAAGCACAGCAGTTTTCATATCCTTCTTTTGCTGTCCTTCAAAATGTAATCAAGAAAGTATCCTCTGTTTCACCAGGCTCATGCCAATCATCCCATAAAGCAAAATAAAGGAAAAGAGACCATTATCCTGTTCTCCATTTGTTTGGGAAAACAGTAAATGATTACAAGATTAAGTTTCGATTTTGCAACATATTAAGTCAAAATGTCAAAGACTTTCTTGCGCATTACTGACTCTTTTATCCAACAAAGGAGTATAGAGTGCRATACAAAAATATTTTGGTGGATTTTTTATGTGACTGCATCATTCTCCAATTAAGAAAGGCTGAGAAAGTTTAACCTTGATGAAAATATTCAAAGAGATTACAAAACTCACTGCTGTCTGCCATTGATTTCTAAAAACAGMATAAGAATAGAAAAATATAACCTTAGAAAAAGATAGATTATGCCCTCTCAAAATCTTAGCTGCACTAGAAATGRAGTTGGAAATTTGAATGATCCTTTATTTTTCAGTTTCAAGTTTCTTCTCTTGAAATTAGAACTTGCCTGGGTTCATTCTATTCCTCAAGCTCTTTAAGGAAAATAATTTCTGTCCGCCATCTCTAACAAGAGGTCTCAAATCTCAGTGTTATGCCAGCATTTCTAACAAACATTTACAAGTGTCTATTGAAAAATTTCTTTGCAAATGAGATTGACACAGAACAATTTTCTTGGCCAAGAAAGACAAGGATTAAGGAAAAAAAAAAAAAAGGCAAAAAAACCCTTTCCCCTCAATTTTCAGACAAACAACTGTAAAAATATTTGACCATATTTTAATATCCAAATCAACTACTTGACTCTTAAAGACCTTGTACTCCTTGGCCAAACATCCAACTAAATTGTTGGTCTGTCCAAACAATTAGTTATATTTTAGACCAATGATAACAAATTCATGGTTTCTATAATAAATAAAGTGATCTGCTTTAGTAGAAACCATACTTTGTGTCTGTTTCTCCTTTATATATGTAGCAACTATAGTATATATATATMTCGATGTAGTTAATATTCAGATGACAACCAATAGAAGAAACCAAAACTGGCATAGATCTTACTTCATTCTCAGTTTCTGCTTCTGGGAYAGGATGAGACTTCTTCTAGGCTCCTGCTGCTTCACCTTGACAAGGGCCGACAGTGGCTGAAACCCCTTCTTCACAAGGATCAGCCGAGCCAAAGTCTTAGGACCTTCAGCGAACAAAGCAAAGGTGGATTTTTTTTTTCAGGCAGATGTTTATGTAATAGAGTGCACATGAACTAAGTGAAATCTATGTAAAGACGTGGGGAGGGGAGAGGAGGAGGAACGGGAAAACACTGGAAAAGSTTGGTCATCAGTAATTCCTTACCTATAATGATTTCCAAAGTTGGCTAAGCACTTAAGCATGTGCAAAACTGCATACACTGAGGTCTTCGTCTGGCTCACCTCCATAATGTGCTCCAGGACGTTAATTAGACTACTCAATTTTCAAAATTAAATATTAAATATATATACTCATAATTAATGAGATTATAGATTTCATGAGATTCCATAGTTTCCTGCTCAAGATAGGAACAATAATTTGGAGGCGTCAGTTGCCCTTATCCAAAGCACTTGACCCGGTGTAAAATTACTAAGTGGGARGAGAATTAAAGTATGTCCCTGGAAAACAGACAACTTAAATCTCTGGAGATATATATCTGGTTTTATAGTTCATTGTTTGACATTTTCCTTTAGAAAACAGAAAAAGTACAAGCAATTGAATACCAACAAAGCGGTTACAGCTTAAACGTTTTTTTCTTTTTTTTTCTTTTCTTTCCATTACATGTTCAATAACCTAAATGAAAATCTAATTTCAGTAACTTTTACAGAGCCCAGATTTACAAAAACACACATGCCCCAAACCTTTTGACAAGGAGATACCTGGCAGACAATAATAGGTTCCCGTGGGTAGTTTATCCATAATCACATATTTACATAGTAAGAATTGTTTGGTTTCAGAGRGAACAATGCAAATACGTATCTGATAAGCAGCCATCAGGTAGTAGTCATTCCAAAGAAATGCCCCCCTTTTGTCCAACACCGAACAGATCCTGTCCTGACAGTGAGTCAGAGCGAAGTGCACGCGGCCACCTCAACCACAGAGGCACCTCTGCCACTGAGGCAGTCATTACTGCAAAGTTACAGCACTTGTGGCTTGAGCTGTACACACAGCAACCTGCACGACTGCGTGCTACACCTTGGTGATGGAACAAATACTCTCGACCGCCTTTTCCGAATGTAGRTATTAGCCCAGCAGACTGTTGGTTGGACACTGCAAAACCAATCCAATCCAACCGTGCAGATCCTCCAAATCTGCAAAGCAACTGGAACCGTATAAAACACTTTGGGTACCAACCAGACAGACGGGCAAGATCTTAAGCCAAGAAATGTTCAGATTCCTCATCTCTGCCCAAACTATACAGAGAATGTAATATTTCACCATAAAAGATTGCCATGGAGGATACTTGCTTGCACTTTTTAAACACAGTSTATTTGGCAGCTACAGGGGAGTAGTCCATTAGGTATTTTTTCCATCTCTAACATCCATTATTCATTTCATCTAGAAACAGCAGTCCATATCCATCCATAACTAGAAAGGTAGAGTTAAACATGAATATAAAAACACAGGCTGCTGGAATAGCCAATATGATCAGTTGTCCCTATCTGGTAGCCAGTAATCTGATAGTCTAAATTCTTACCCTTAAGACTGAAAATATCCATCATCATAGAGTGGGAATTCATTTCTAGAAGAACAAACAAAAAAACTTTGAAAATACTCTTCCAGGCCTGTGTTGGAGTCACCTCCCTGTCCTGCCCTCTCGTTTTATGCTGATGTGTCATATCCTGCGAAGAAGGCTCAGACAGAGTCTCTGAAATGCTGTGATGGATTTATCCTCCCCTTGTCACAGCTCTGCTGAGTGATAGAACAGGTTTTGAATGGTCTATTCTCTCTGGAGTGAGAGAATAGTGTCAACACTGCTCTAGATTTCAGATCTGGCAAAATGTGCCTGAAGGTGACATGGAAGAACTGTAAGTTTTAAATGACATCTCAGTTCTCATATGACCCCAGTGAAGGACTGGCATCAAATAAGATAAAGTTTTCTTAAAAATTAAACATTTTTCCTGCATCTCTCATCCTGAAGAACTCAGCACTGAGTTAAATAAGGCAGGCTCCCTTTTTGGATGTGGAGTGGCAAGCACCAATTACCTTCCACTTCTAATGAAATGCCATGAGTATATTTCAATCCTAGCATTGGGGATGCTCACAGGCTAGCAGAGTTCTGCGGATGAATTGGCCTTTCTTGACCTTGGGAATCATGATCATTCAGTTTTTCTTTGGAAAACACAATGCACTTGTGTCTGTTGTGGAAAAAATCTTGCAGACAAGCTTTGACAATAACCACTATAGTAAAGGACTAATTTTCTTAATTTCTTAGGTGTCTTCTGTAGTTCAATATAAAAAAAAAAAAGAGTATCTCCCCTACAAATGACAAGTCAGAGTGATTGAAACTAGTGGTGCMGGTTATAATCTTTTAAGTTTCTCCTGAAGATCATACTACCTGTCTAGAAATTCTTCATGGTCATTTAAAAATTCSCTTGAATGTTACCTCATGGTAAACTCGTTTACATAAGTTGTTCAATGTGTTTTGTTCARCAGCATGTGCAGTATATTTTGAATGCATATTTTATAGATGACTTTAAATTTCTTCATTAATTCACAAATCATTTTTCTTCCATGTATTTTCAATATACTTTTAAGGATCACTGTATCTTTCCAGTTAGAAAATGTGATCTTTCATCCAAATAGTGAATACATGGATATAAAGAGTGTCCATAAACACTAAAACATTACATTCTGTAATGTAACTCTGTAAATGTAAAGTCTGGCTTTACAGCTAGCCTCGGCTAGCTAGCCTCAGCTTCAGATGCAGAATGTTTTGCTTCTTGTATCTCCTACTGTGGAAAAAAAATCCAGTGGACATACTACCACACTACAC
This sequence comes from Eudromia elegans, assembly GCA_003342815.1. Lineage (NCBI taxonomy): Eukaryota > Metazoa > Chordata > Aves > Tinamiformes > Tinamidae > Eudromia > Eudromia elegans. The sequence continues at coordinate 1,690,578 of PTEX01000033.1, forward strand.
TGTGGTCAACCTTACGGGAGAGAAAAAAGAAAGAAAGAAAAAAGAAAAGGATGGTAAGGCAGTTTTGGAGCTAGTCTGACACCTGAAATAACTTTATTTGCTTGTAGCAACACAGCACTGGATAAAGGAGTCTTCACTCTCAGTTTGCAAAGGCAGATGTTCCACATGGAACAGGTTCTCAGTCTCCTGGACGAAYATCTACTTGTAGTTCACAGACAGAAAATGCCTCCAGACAGGATGTAAAATCTGGTGTACCCACTGCAGTCACAACTACTGACCTGTCAYTGATCTAGCTCTTTAGCTTTTCAATATGGAGTGTACCCTCTTCCCCAAAGTGGCATCTCACAWTGCATCTCATTCTAAACACCCTCTAAAAGTCTTCTTTTCATGGCTAGCTGCTTGCCCAGCAACTGAMTGAATGTGTTAGACAACACTGCTGCTACTCCTGTATTACCCAGGGTGGGTTTTGGAGTCAGTCATTTCATGCATTGAGTCTGATCAACATCCTGGCTACTCACATCTTACCAACGTATGCAAGGACCATCTCCCAAGCCACTCAGTCTCACCAAGGTCCTCCGTCTSCCTTTGCACCAGTTACTCAGGCTGGTCTTCAAATATTTGTCTCAAAAAGCTGCAGAATACCAACTAAAGGAATCCAGGACTACACCTCATTTTGACAGACTAAAAGAACTGATCAGAAGCCACTGAAATGAAAGTGAGACTTGATGACATTTTTCAAATGCAAATACAACAAAGACCAAATCATAATCATACTATGCTTCCAAGGCACAAGATTCACAGGGTTGGAAACAATCATGAGTCAAATCATCTTGGAGACAAGATTTTGAAAAGAAAACAAAAGCAATAACTAGGAGCTGTTTAGAAATAGAGCTCTAAATCCCTAAAGAGCCACCATCTCATACAGAAAAAGGAAGTTTATGCTGGTGGGACACAGGGAATGTGGCTGAACTTTTCTAAAGCYTGTAAAACACTAAAATCTGGAGATAGATTACAAGTATTCCTGGATTGCATATCCTTCCACACRTCTCTAAGGAGCTGAATCCCATGGATCAAATGCGTAGATGTGGCTCCACTACTGATCCTCGTGCTTCCTCTTGGTAGTAACACCTGGAGTATTGGGTGCAGTTCTGGGCTTCTCAGCACAAGAGGGACATGGAGCTTCTAGAGAGGGTCCAGCGCAGAGCAACAAAGCTGATTAAGGTACAGGGGTGTCTATCTGACTAAGAGAAAGACTAAGTGAGCTGGGGCTGTTTAACCTGGAGAAAAGAAGATTGAGAGAGGATCTGATCAATATGCACAAATATCTGAGGGGAGAATGTAGGGAGGCAGGGGCCCAACTCTTCTCAGTGGTGGCCAGTGACAGGACAAGGAGTAGTGGGCACAAGTTGAAACCCAGGCAGTTCCATGTCCATGTGAAGAACTTCTTTCCTGCGAGGGTGACAGAGCCCTGGCACAGGCTGCCCAGAGAGGCTGTGGAGTCTCCTKCTCTGGAGATCTTCCAAACCCGCCTGGATGCCACCCTGTGCCCCGTGCTCTAGGGGTCCCTGCTGGAGCAGGGAGGTTGGACAAGATGATCTCTAGAGGTACCTTCCAACCTCAGCCAGGTTGTGATTCTGTGTGATTCKGTGAACATCATCAATCCCTCTCCTGGGGTTGACAACAATCATTCCCACACAGAAAGCTTTGAGCAGAGTTAGCTAACATATTATAGCTTTTCATCTGCAAGTAAGTCACAAGTGACTAAATATCCCTCAAAATACAATCTCCTCCCTCCAGTTCATCTTTTCTTTTCCCAGAAACAGAGCTGATCTGTGCTTAGGAAGGCAGCTAATGGCTTCTCTTCCCTTCCATAGTTTTACTTTTGAGCAAAGCCCACTGTGATACAAAAGACCATGAGCTCCTTCTGTTTTCCTTGCAGAAGGTTCACTGCTGATTCAGCAAGATGATGCAAAGTCCCTGGAAGGGTAAAAAAAAAATGTTTTCTGCTAGCTTGGTATTTTGGAATGGCACAAGGAAAAGTCCTGTAAGAACCAGACTAGGCATGAGAGTAGACAACTCAGTGAAGCATAGTGTGAGGAAAGAGAGAAATAGAGAAGGGAAAATTAACAAAACCTTGCTTCCCGGCAGAGCTGATCTATCACATTAGCTCCTCTGTCTGTGAAACCGCAGGCTGAGAACTCGCTATAAAACAGTATCTCATCTGCAGAACCGCTCATAAAATGTAATCTAGTACTCTCAAGCAGAATTCATAACTCACCCATTAGCTCCCCAAAGTATCACACATATTACATAGAGGTCTAGTTAAGGAGAAAGTTAAGCTAGTCATAAAAATATTTATATAGCTCGTGGGAAAAAAAAAAAAAAAGAAAGAAAAACAGGCAGCAACCCATAGAAATTATAAGCCAGAAAAGTGATAAGTAAAGCAACAGGTCTGTGACCACCTAATACACTAAGAAAAAAGAAATTTTGCTCCTGGGATATTTGCTTTGGCATTTTAGGGGTGAGGGGGAGAGTATTGAATTCTTGTCTTTTTGCTGCACATCAAAACCAACACTGGTTCATTTTTGGATGGACAAAGCATACAATAATAGAGAGGCAAAAGCCATTTACAAATAGTCTCATTCAGCATTACCGAAAAGGCAGCTGATATGCATAAAATGTAGGTGAATTAACTGGAACTGGAAACAAAGAGTGACAGCAAAAAAAAAAAAAAAAAAAAAAAAAGGCATTCCTGACTGACTGGGGACTTTCTTCAATGAGCAGGTCTAAGCTGCACACATCCAAAGGGTGTAGAAGAGTAAGCAGACTGACAAGTACACTGAACTTATTGCTCCCCATTACCTATGAAAGGAGCCTTATCATGACCATTTAGATAGAAATGTCCGACATTTAAGATTGGATGAGACAAAGTTGGGTCTAAGTATTGACTGTCAGTAAATTTCAGTGTGCTGCAGAAAATATGTCTGGAATGTACCAGTCTCCTGGAAGGACAAAGTCTGCCTGCCAGCCATGTAAACATCTTACCTATATTTATATGAGACCCAAATAACAAAAAAAAAAAATAAAGATTAGAATAATTAATACAAGTCAAAAATGGTGTGTGGAAAGTAGGCCTCATCAAACTGATATTATGAAATTCTGTACTGATGACAAAAGATTTYTCAAGAAAGCACTTGAGATGTTGCAATAAATCAGAATGATACAAACCCAAAGAAACAAAACTCCTGAAATTCATCAAAAAGAACAAAAATGTATGGATGAGAAGGCACAAAGGATAAAAGCATCAATAAGAAGTAACCAATGCATATGTTTCCAGTGCAGTCATTTAGGAATAAGTTCTTGTTTCTCAGACATCTGACTTTCTAATCAGCTCCAGACATGCAGCAAACAGCACCATCCACAAACCCCCAAAAGGAAGATAAAAAATAAAAAATACCAGAGAGATAAAAAATAGGTAAGGGATAAAATAGACAGAAAAGAGATAAGAGATAAAAATAGATAKAAAATACTGGAGAGAGCATGAGGCTGTGATGAAAGTACAGGTGAATTAATGAGTTATCATGACCCAGACAGCCAATAGCTTATTATTGGGTGCCTCCACAAGGAGCACTGGATGGGAATACAGCCCTGATGTGACAAGTGATGAAATATTGCAATAGGTACCTGCTGTCTGGTGATGCTGCCCGGAGTCCCAGGGGACACTGATGACTTGAAGAGCACCTGARGAAGAGCCACAAGAGGCATTAAAAAACTGTAAAATGTCTTATGGTGAAAGATTTAGGAAGATCGGTTGATCTCCTTAGCTTATAAAAAAGAAGTTTCAAAGAGAGTGATCTGTGAGAACATAAATCTGATCACAGGAACTCTTAAATACTTCAGAGAAAAACAGGATTCTAATGGTGAGAAGTTAAAAGTGTTCAGAGTTAAAAACAAATAAACAAGCAAGCAAAACCTCCTAATTCTTAGCAGYTATAGTAACCAAGTACTGCTGGAAATCATCTGAGATTATGGTGTATTCCATAGTTTTTAATTCACTACCAAGGGGACATTTTTCCAGTGGGAAAATGTCAGGGCACTAGGGATGGAATCAAACAAAACTTACKGCCTTGGTGCAACCAGAATTGTTGGACTTAAAGACGAGAAATCCTGTGCAACCTTCTATGCACAAGGTCATACSAGACAACTACAACAGTTTAACCATATCTCAAATCAATTAAATAATATTTTAGGTAACCAGTGACCCTGTTGTAATTGGATACAAGGTCAAGATTAAATTTTTCAAAAGGCTTTATTAGCAGTTTCTTGAAGGCATAGATAARTCCACCACAGGATTTTCTAAAATGTCTTTCAAGCCTTAAATCCTTTCACTTGCCCAAACATGCATCCACATCCAAGAATCTTATTAGTTGCCTTTTTTTTCACTTACTATTTTTAGAAGCCTGCTATTTGCAATTCTAAAGATCAGGCCACTGAATGATTGAAACAATCCAAATTTTGGAAGTTTCATTTCACAAACATGTCTGATTTCCACAAATCAGGGCAGAATGAAGTATCATGGGTAACAATGAGGCATTTKGTCCAGCTCATTGGTAGTGAATTAAAGAGAGAGCCCCAATATTTTAATTAGGTATACGTTTCAAAGGGCAAATGATTCATAGTGAGATGAAAAATCAAATCCATTCTTTGTTGCTCTTGTAGAGTTGAACAAACTAAAAATCTTTATCATGCTAAACTTTTAGAAAATGTATAATTTATTAGGTTAGAAGCAGGAGTTTTTTCAGGGAATTATTAGTTTCAGTCCTTCACCACTACGAGGACTATACCAGCCTTACGTTCAACACAGAACTTTCTATATTATCTTTTACAAAAATTCTATTCTCCAATAGGCAAACCACTGAATACAACGGGAATTGTTTGTGCACAAAATGAGTGCTCCTTGTGTTATAGATCTTGCATCCTGATATGAGGCTGAAGAGTTGGAATTCTGTGGATAAAGCATAGCAATCTACTAAATTACATTTTTGCATTTCAAAATGGGCATTTAACACTTGTTCATCTTTGATAATTACAAAAGTCAGTTAAAAATGCATCTTTAAAAGGAAGCGTGTGCAGAATTATGTCTTGTTTACATGGTAATAAATACAAAAAGGAACTGCAGTGGATGTTTTCAAGGGCCCAATATGAAGATAATGCTTTTACATAGATCTTGTTAGGAGAAAATATGCTGGATAAATCTTTCTACGCATAATAGGATGTGGAATGGAAAAAACTCCACTTGCTGTAAGAAAAGCCCAAGTACGTTTCCAAAACTGGCAATCAGGGAAGGTGTATTCCCCACGCACAAAACGAGCGTATTTAGTATGGAAATAGGCAAGATGACAGGCAAAATTAGCCACACTGCTGGGTCTGTTAACCAAAAGACAGGTTGGACTTGTGCAAAGAGACTTCATTTCCTTCATTTCCTTTTTTGTTTTTCCTCCACCTTCGCCCCGGTTTCAAGGCACCCTGAGCAGGCAGGGTGAGCTCTGTCATCGCGCGTTTCCCTCGCTCCTTTCAAACGGCTGGAGGGAAAGTTGAGGGGGGCCTGGCAAGCACTGCCCACGCTTGCTGAAGAACCGATGGAGAAAACCAGCAAGTAACAGTGACRAGGGGCACACGCTGCTTAAAGATAAAAACAAGCACTCAGTCCAATGGCAGGACGCAGACAGGTAGGTCCCWGAGAGGAAATCAGACAAGTCCGGCTGGCTTTCAGTGCTGGCACACGCAACCCGGAGACGAAAGATGCTGCCGCCTCCAGAGCCTCTGGTAACACTTCAGCGGGTCTCGGGGCAGAGGCTCTGTCCCTCGCAAGCTGCAGGTTTGCCAGAAATCCTAACTGGTGTGTCTGAGGGTAAAAAAAACTTTTAAAAAAAGTTATTGTTCATAGTCACTTATAGTTCATAAATATTTAACGTTAACAGTATGTAGCACAAACGTAGTGGATAGGACTCCTGTTCCCTCTCGCACGCGTGTGTACAAGGAGCTCCGGCAGGCTGGCGAGGCTCCTGCACTCCTGCGCAGGAGGTGCCGGTGCGAGCGCCCGGGCGCTGGGAGGCCACGGGCACAGGGAGGGCTGAGCCGCCCGACCAGTTCGTGGGGACGCTCCGGCCGGTGCTGCCCTCTCCTCCTGACCGCATGCCCGCCGGCATCGCCCTCCTGCCTCCCCGGAGCCGCCTCCAGCACGCGGCCGGCCCTAGGGAGCTGACTCAGCTCTACGAGCTGTCAGAAAACTCACCCGGCAGCAAGAGACGGGAAAAGGAAAGAAAACAAATAGGCTTTTGCCGGGCTAGTGCTGACRCAAAATCCTGAGGGATGCCGTGAGTGCCAGAGGCTTTTGCACCCCTTGGCCTGAGGAGGTKTGAGGCACGTGGAGAGGGGACAGGCCTGCGCTTCCCAGACGTCTGCCCAAACAGCACCCGAGGAGGGTGTTTGCACGGGGGCTGCAGCCTCCCGGTGGCCTCAGCTGATCTAACGGCGGCCGCTGCAGTTCTGCCCTCTCTCCTAGGCCGTTTCTCTCTCTCTGGAGGGCCTCTCTCGGCGAGCTGACCTGATGGAATCTCCCCACGTCCCCTCCGCGGGGAGCAGGTTTCTGGTGGCGGAGCGCACGGAGAGGGCTCCGGGCAGCAGGGTGTCCCCGCCGCGGGACGGGGCAGCTGGGCGGGCGGCGCGTCCGTGGGCTGTGCTGGGCGAGGTGCCTCGCCAGGCGCCTCCACGCCAGCTCTGAGCGAGCTCTGTCGGGTGCTGTTAGCAGCACACGGGCCGTGCTGCGGCTTTCGGGTGCCGAGAGCGTACACAGTGTCCCTCGGGAGGCAGCACAGCCTGTTTTAATGTGACACCATCACTGGGTATCTACCGTAGGTTGTGCACAGGGAGCTTCAAGAGTTGCAACCTTGTGTCCGCTTGCTTTGGTGCAGCAGAAACCACCTCTGACAGCAACGGTCTGCCGGCATCAGAGGAGCTGAACTTAAAACACTGCCTTTCTCAGCACAGTTGTGAGGCAAGCAACATCCCGAGCAAGGTCTTAGTAAGCCCGGAAGCCCTCCTGGAGGCAGGGCCAGGACGGGCCACGGGCGCAGGCCAGGGGTTGACCGGTCTGATTGGATTCAAAGAAACCACCCTGTTTGTTGCTGTAGGAGCGCTTGCGGCTGCTGCCTCCTCGGGCAGAAATCCTCAACAGTGTCGAGTTCAACACGTGTCAGCTCCAACAGTGTCAATGTTCACACACGGTGTCAAGTCTCCTAGCGGTGGAGGACAGGGATGTGCGGCATGCGCGAGCAGTCAGGACTCCGGAAATCCTGCCGCTTACCACAACACCCTCAGCACTTAGAGAAACCCCCCAACCTGTGCCCCGAACCCCCAGGCCTGCCCTGCAAAGGGCGGTTAAAGCGGAGCTCGGCTGGTCGCAGCCCCTTGCTGTGCGCGCCAGGGCCCTGCACACGCCGTCGGGGCTCCCGAGCCCRTGGAGGAGCCGGAGCGAGTGCTGACAACCGCATCGTTACGAAACTCTCTTTGCTCGCTCTCCTCCTTTCCTTTATTTTTTTTCTTTTCTTTGCCTCAGAAGATAAGAACAGTTGGAGGAGCACACGCTGAGGGGCCTCAGCACATCTACTGCCAGGATTTGCCCTTTGAGGCTTTCATCCATCACGTTTAATCCAAATTAGTAGGAGCTTCAGAAAAGGATTCTGGCCGAGTCACAGCTGGAAAGATTTTCATCATTAATTCTGCCAAGCATATAAAAGTACAATTAAAAAAATGGGGAGTGGCGGGAGGAGACATGACAGGTCTTGGCACAAACATGTTTTGTTTAGCTTTTAAAGTAAAAACAAAAGACAAAAAAAAATCTATATTTAATTAAGAAATGTTCTATATCTTTGTCTACTTTGTCATTTTTATATCAGGCTTCAAAAGCTATTCTAAAAATAATTTTTTGCTGAAGTGATTTTTTTATTTTTATTTGTGCAAAGCGGGGCAGGGGGCTCCACGCCTGCTGCCCCAAGGCACCGCCCTGTGCGCTGTTCTGGTCGGTCGTGCCCCATGGTGGACGGAAGAGGTTGACCCAGTCCAAGCTGCAGTTTGTGAGCTGGCTCCAGAGCAGCAGCAAACACACACACACACACACACACACACACACACACACACACACACACACGCACGGTGCCTGGGGGCTTGTGGCAATTCGCCTACTGCCCCCTCGGTGCAGGCGAAACGGAGCGGCCAGCCACTGCCCGTGCCTGCTGCCTCGCAGCTCCGTGATGGAGCAGATGCATCCTGTTCCGAGCGGGAAGGAGCTGAACTCCACGACTGCTCTCGGAGAACCAGCCACAGGTTCACGCATCCCTCTGCAACAGCTCTTGTAACAAGCAGCAGCAACTACAAGGTGATATTTTCCAAATGCCAATCCTGACAAAAATGTATTAATTATGTAATCCAGCCCTTGTCTTCCCATATATTTTTTTTTTCTTTACATATTGAAAAAAGTTTTTTTGAAKAAAGTATACTCTGGTAAATTTCCTAAATTGTTATTGGTTTATTTTTATTTTTTATTTTTACAAGATAAAAGCCAAGACAGAAGTGTCTCCCCTATGGGACTGCCTGTGGCTTTAGTTATTCAAGGTTATTGCAATAAACATATCCCATCTGCCTAGCACTTCCAATCATCTCAGGATCTCACRGCTTTATACAAACAATTGCAAACAAACCTGTAGAGTAGAATGTTTTATAAAGTTCTACCTTACGAAATGCAGGCAAAGAAGCATCATTCCAGTCAATCATGTACATAAGGAATAGGACCACAACTTAGTACAGAGGATTGCCTGTGTGTAAGGACCGAACCTTACAGTCACCTAGACTCAACCACCATGGGATTTCCTCTACATACACAAAAACTATTTTTCATCTCTAGGCAAAAATCACAATATTTTTTGAACCTTCCCTATTACTTGCTGAGAGTTTTCATAGCTAAATTTATCCTGTACTGGAATTATCCACTTGTTTTCCTTYCAGTGCTGCATGCAGTAGAAAAAAACAAACAAATAAATAAATAAATTGAAAAAATCATGGATTAGTCTTGATCCAAAATGCAATCATCAACATAATTCCCAGTTTTCAGTGGGAATCCCTCTTATCAGGGTCAGGATAAAGCAAAGACATTGTGGGCTGTCCAGTCCTGGCACTAAACATTGGTCCCTCATCATCACTTAGACACATCGCATCTTTGGGACCAGACTTCCACAGAAATACTACAATTGCTGTGTGTTTTCTTTGCCAATGGTATGTCCTTATGGAGATGAGATTGTTTAATTAAGAGCTACGCATTTGATTACAATTAATTACTAAGCCCATCACATAAAACATGATCTGGTTATTTCTTGAACTGTGTAAGAATCAATGAATGAAGAGATATTAAGACACTGCTCTTAAAAGCTTTAAATTATACTTTTTTACAACAAGTAGCATTTTCATCGAAATAGAAATTTGAAACGCAAATTTTAAATAAAAATAGTTTGGGAAGAAGCAAAACAGTAATAATACTATACTGTTTTGACATTCTTGCAATGGAGGACATTTTAAGTATTTTTATTTAAAGAAACAGAAATATAGGATTAGAATCCTAAATGRTGAATGACAATCATTTCTTTGCACAAAATATTCCAATATTCCAAAATAAAAAACTCTGCCCATATGACCCTGCATCCATTTCAGCTCCTCCCTCTATCCAGTTTGCTGCAGAGCAAAGCTTGCCAAAAATAACATTTATGTTTCAAAACTGGAAAATGGCACAAGCCACGCCAAAGGAGAGAATGACAACAGAGTGAGTGCAGGGTGGGCTCATGAACTGATCCTCCCTGCCAGGGACAAGAAACGGGAAATTTAAGAGACTGAATAGAAACAGACTGAATGGAAGCACCAGCAACCGCTGCCACCAATGGCCAAATCCTGCAGAAAGGCCAATTTGCCTGCACACGAGAGACAAAATTTGCACACAATAATAGTCTCTCGCTAGACTTTATCACAAGTCTAGTTATACCTCTCTGCTCTGCAAGTCTCTGCGTACAATAACCTGGAGCACACATATTAAATGAGGAAAAAAAGAAGTAGGGATCAGAAATACTTCAAATTAGTTTTCATGTTGGGGATTGGTAGAGTTTGAACATCTGATTTCAATTCTATATTATTTTTGATTAGCAGATGTTGATGGAGTACCCTCAAATATGCCTATAATTTCTGTTCAAAATGGTATTCTTCAGTACTTACAGAGCAGTTACATTTGGACTGCTAACAGAGGCCATACACCAGCAAATGGACTAAAAAAATGGATCAGGCAAAGGAGAAAWAAACTAAATCATTCTTTTGAACAAACACAGCCAGTTTTGCCACTACCTTACATCTTGTATAGCCATTTAGACCATGTCTGTGTAGGGTAACTTCTATGAAAATGAAGTTACAAATGTCATAAATCTATCTACAAAAATWCCTTGTCCAGGAAGAACAGAAAGTAATTTCAATTTGTAAAGTAATAAAAGCAGAATGTCAAATTGCAATACTAAAATTGCAGTAGTAAGTTACATGAAGACGATTTTGTGGAAGCAGTAGTTTTTTGATGTAATATTTGAAAGTGATCAATTCAAATTCTGTTTTTGAAAAAAAAAAAAAAATCTGAGCTTTGATCTTGCTCCAGGTTTAGCCCAGAACAACTATTATATGGCTGACATTAAAAGTCTCAAAACAAAGTGATTTATAATAGAACCAGAGAAGATAAATCACTATTTCAGAACTTCCTAGAACAGCACAGATTAGATCCAGAAGGTCAGACCAAGTTGTCATTGAGTAGTTGAGCTTTCCCTGCTGCAGCTGAGGACAACACACAGAAAAATGTGTTAGCTAAATGTTTAGCTAATGAACTAAATCAGATATGCACACTGTCTTGTGGCTGCCAGATAGCATTGTGTTTTGGAGCAGTTCTTCAAAGATTACGATCTACAAAAACTGTAAAACAACCACAGTCGAAAAACCTTCAGCAAATTAGAAAGCAAGGCTGGAGGAAGTTTCACCAACGCCCTGCTGGAGCATGTTTGACCATATTTGACCACCAAAATAAGAAAAGCCATTAACATCCTGAATTAATGGGTTTAGTGGTTTTCAAGTAAGGTATTCTCATGATGGACATGGTGAGGATTCAGCAAAGTTCTCTCTTTAACAAATACGGCTTCAATTTCAAAGATTTGATTAGGCTTAATACCATTAGGGAATCATTACTGATTTTATGCTGTTGTTGTTACTGCTTAAACTATCAGTTTCTGAACCAAAAATTGCAGACAGTTGGCTTGACCAAGAGTCAAGGTTTAGGAATGCAAGAACAAATCCAAGGTACAGATGAGCTTCAGATGTGGACAGGCTTCATAGGGCTTAATGGGCTCTCCAGAGCTTGTCAGGTCAGAGAGTCTTTTTTGTGGATGCGTTTGTGTCTTTATGTTCTGTGTTTGGTTGCTTTAAGCACTCCTGGTCTCAAMCAGAGGAATCAGAATTCATAGGAGCAGTCAGTGCATGCAGCAATTGAAAGAAGCCTCCCGCTGTTTTTATTGTACATCATTTACAAAAAAACTAAATAAATGAAAACAAATCTTAATAAGCAATCCTTGATCACCACCACGTGTTTTTAACCAGGCAGATGTTCACAGTTTAAGAAGCCAAATAACACTACTACTTCTTTTGTAAATGTTAATGGTGAAAGAACAATAATAATGGTTTAGTCAATCATCATTAGTACTTGAAAGTACAAATATAAATTAAATAAGGCTCAAAAAACTTGTACAAAAGAATCTGCTATAAACAAAGCTAATTAAAAAAAAAGCTGCTCTCAACCTGTGTTGTGGGTTTCATCTTGTTTTCAAAATCAAGAGCAGTATTTATTTTCTGAAGCATCCACATGAATGCGCACATCCAGATGTCCTTGCAAAAGAAACACGATCTTCATTCTTTCCTCATTTTTGAATCTGTTCATGTTATATTTTACTTCTGGTTGTCTTTTTCTTCCTTGGCAATCCTTTTTGTCACACCACTGAAATACTTCTCACGAAAAGAATTGTGTCCCTTGTATGGCATATATTGACCATCCAATGAGTAAGAATTGTGATCTTGATCCTGCGTGATACCAGAAGACAAGCATTAGAATTTACGGTAGCATCTTTGGTGTGTATCGTCATTGTTTGTCCCCAAAACTTTCAAACAATTGCAAGCAAAGGCAAGTATTTGCCATTGAATTACACACATTAAGTCACCTGACTGCTAAAGAATTCTAAAGGCCCAATGATAAGGTTTCATTAAGAAGACAAACATTCTGTAGCAAGCTCTAACATTAAACACAAATGACAGCACATATGTAATGGATAATATGGCATGTAATATTGACAAATACAATCTGCAAGCAGACATATTTTAAGAATTTATTCAAATTTCCATTATTTTCTTTTATGCAAGTTGTTAACCTCAGACATTTGAAACTTAACTACACTGAATCACTGGAAATATCCCTGCTGCCATCCAAAGAGTTAAACCCTTGCATGAATGAATGGGAACATAGGTACTATGCCACCCAGATGTTTCTAATGGAAAATCTAAAGATTAGTTTCTGGAAAAAGTACCATCTGACTGACTGGATTTTCCAGAGGCTTATGGAAAGCAGATACAAACAGGAAATGGCTAACATGAGTTGCTACAAATAATAAAGAGCTACATAGGGCATTTTCCTTGTTCAGCTTTTACTCACCTCTTAGTTATAACTGACACTGCAAATCCTTACATATATCACCTATATTCTTGTCATTAGTCGAGAATAAAGGTTGGAAAATTTGACCATTATAGGCACAAAGGTCTAGTTTGTCACATATAATGGTTTTATACAATTAAATAYTTAGATACTTGCCATCTGTTTTTATCAATATTCTAAGATACAMAATACATCAAATTTCAGTGCTAAAGAACACTGATAGTGATGTTAAAAACAGCCGAACTAACATCTATCAGAAGTGCTAATCACACTCACTAACAGGATGTGAGACTGTTTATATCAGTTCCAAGAAAAATCAAGCTGTGCAAAATAAAAATACAAAGATAGATACAACARAACTAGAACTCTTCTCTGAAAAGCATTTCTTCTCGATATGAACTCATGGCTTACTGCAAGTTTTTACTCTAAGCAGCGCAGCACCAAAACAGATGGGTTGGTTACTTAAGCTTACGATTCAGGGTTATCCATTCATTCTTGAAAATAAGGTTGCCTAGAGTGTTTTAGCAGAAGTAGCAATAACCTGGAAGTAAATGAGGTCATATGTTCCCAAGCTAGTAAACACAAGGGTGAGCTGAGCTCTAGTGAGCAACTCTCCCTTCAGCTATTTTGTTGCCCTTCTAGGCGTTCACCTAGCCAATTCCACACCRGATTCTGCTTTGGAGCATGCTGTAAGGAACGTAAAGCAGAGTGACACTGAGACTGTGAATGCAGCAAGAGCTTTGTGTGCGTGTGTATGTGTCCTCTCCTGGGCACAGCAAGGCATTCCTATAGAAGTGGGTTTCCTCAACTATCCTAGCAGACAGCAGTGATGCCACTGGCGTAAATTAACTAGCTAAATGCTAAGTCCCATGTGGAAACCCGATTGTAAAATACACACAACACCACAAGGAAATTGGTTTATTTAATTACTGAGAAGTTAGAAAGTAGTAGGATAAAATKATCTCATTAAACCTATTACAAATAKAGTATTACAAACAGTATCTTTTGATCACCTGTAAAACCCAGCTATCTCTAATACTATTCTTGGGTTCATGATCAACAGGTTTTTAAAACATCCCTGGCAAAAATACTACTAGGAGAGAGAAAACAGGGAGAGCTTCAGAGATGACAGAGATGACAGAGATGATTCTCCTCTCATAACCAGCCTGTACTCACTATTCTCCATTATACAGATAGAGCCTGAACAAAAGAGCACCTTTACTTTCCTTTCCCTGAATTCGCAGGTTGATAATACCTCTTCACTCTAAACATATATTTTTAAGTATCTCATTTGGTAGACTGAACAGGAAGTGTTTTAAATAAAATCTTATATAGTCAATATGTTTTGAGAAATTAAAGATCATACTAGTGTCAACTCWCCCTTAAGCCCATTAGCTGTCCAGTGCAGTCAACATACATGTTTTCCCTTTCCTTGTTTTTGTTTCTTTTTTGTTTATTTGTTTTAAGGTCAAAGTCTGTGAATGGAACTGAACTGCAGTGCTTGGAAGGAGACAGTCCCTTTCTTCCTCTCAACATGCTTTACTGGACGATGAAAAGGGCATATTGCTTGTGCTATACAGTTTGAAGTAAGAATGAGTAGAAAGCACACGGAGGCCATTTCCTTTGGAATCACATGCAATTTTAGTTTTCTGGACCATGTTTATAATTGGCAATTCTGCAAAAAGTAGTGAAACCTCCCCAGAAGGCATTGCCTTCGCCCTGTGTCAAGACTGATGAGCAATAATCTGCTTACTTGGCAGCAAGACTGGTGTTTCTGCATTTACAGCAGCGCTACTAGARAACAAGGATTTCTTCCTTTAGTTGTAAAGGTCAGAAATGAGGATGTTCTTTACTCACTGGTCGTTCTTTTTTTACCATCCTTGGCTTTGACTTTGAACAACTTGAGTTCTCAAAACAACAGTCTCATCATAAACAACAGTCATTTGAAACTTTTACTCTGAAATGTTTAACAGTGACTCCTGTGACAATCCAAAACCAACAAAACTCTTCTCAAAATTAGATGCTACCAAACAGCTTTCCGCTAGTGTTTTCAACTTAATGTTATTTTCTAAAGACAACACTCTAAAAGGTGTCACACACTTTCAACAAATAATAAAAGAAGTGGTAGAAAGAGGAGGGAGCTTATGGATAAAAAAGTGAAATTTGTTTTTATTTAAATCTTTGTAGATATTATGTGTAACTCAAATGGTTTTTATGAACCTAYAGGCCTCAGGTCAATGTTAGGGCAATTACTCACATTCAGCTTTTGTTTAGAAATCTTCCTTGCCTTATCACAACTTCCTACCACTCTACATCTGGTGCTAGACAGTAGCCACAGAAAATATTTGTGCTAATGCTATACAGCTATAAACAACACTATGTAGTTTCCAAATCAAGGACAGAAGGGTCATATCCAGGAATAGACATTAGATAGGAAAAAATTCAACATCAATAAAGATTCTTAGTGTGACTACAAGGGGTGAAAATGTCACAGTCCAGTGATTCTGCCACTTTTTTGCAGGAGAAGCACTTAGGGCTATAAAAAAATAAATAAATAAAAATAAAATGGGGGGGGGGCATAAAACCCTTCTTTGCTTCATTGTATTTAKGTCATAGGTACAGTAGTGCTTTTTCTAAAAACTACACTCCTCTTGTCCTACTATTGACTTAAAGATCAAAAGTACCACTGTAAAAATGCAGAGCAAGAACRGAATATGGTGTACATATACTTCCAGATCCATAATGGTATTTAGTGCTCATTTGGGGACTTAATTGTAATTTGGAATGAGTGGGAATTTGGRCATCTAAGCCTTAGGGGTCTGACTCACACTGTCCCCCTTCCCAAGAAAAGCGTATGTGATTTCTACAATCAAGAATAACTGTAAAGGTCCTTTCACACTGTTACACAGGCTGCCCAGAATAAAAAGTTTACCAAAAGCTGAAGAGAGAAAGCAACACTAAAACCAGAACCCTCCCTTCAATCAATACATGGTTTATTTTAAATAAATATGTGGCAACTACAAAAGCTCTAACTCTCATCATAAAAATCTCAGGAGCGATACAAATGAAGATCAAATGCTGAGTAACAGACAAASCTTTCAGGAATGTAATAACTACCATTTTACACACTGTAATCAGAATTTGAGCTTACCTTGAATTCTTTCACCTTTTCCATGGTTATCAGGCGCCTTGATGTGTGGCTGGAAAGCATCTGCTCACAGTTACTAATAAGTTTCAGACATGGGTGCCGGGGAATGATCTCTTCTGTATATCTGGAAAAAATAAAAATTCAGGGAGTTATATGCTCATGAACTGGATCACTTGCACTGGAAACCCAAAATTCACAAGAGATTCTTTACAAAATGGCTTACCTAGAAGTTGCTACACCTTTCAGAGTCTAATTTACCAGATACTCGAGTATCTGTGTTCAAAGTTTTTCCATTATGTATTCCAATCATCTTGTGCCACAAACATGTAGACTAAATTAATATCTCACAGGAAAGAGGAAAAAGAATCCTCAAATCCATTTTCTTATATATTTACATGTTTTTAAGGTATGTGTGCCTGTATTATTTCAAAAGGAATACTTCTTAGGCAATTAGGAGTAATAACTTATCCAGTCAGGAGCTACAGTTCTGAAGAAGTATCCCACAGTCAAAATGTATAAGGCTGCAGCAATAGAAGACCTAACTCCTCCTCCTTAAAGGGAGATGATTATACTCGAATTTGATACCATATCAGAACAGCTTCCAATAGATAGTGACATTCCTGGAGCTCAGAAATTCATGTTACAAATGTATCATATTGCAATTTCTTTGGCAACTGAAGGGAAAAGATCTAAAGGAAAAGATAGGGATTACATTTAGGATCACATGATAGTAACACTGGCTAAACCCTGTCTATATCAGCAGTCACAGTTTTAAATACCTTTTAAGTATACTAATTTCTCCAGACAGAGCTTCCTGTGGATTATGTATGCTCTTTCTAATGCTCCAGATGCTGAAAGTCGAAATTTGGATTTAAGAGCTGTGAGAACACAGAGAAAGTAGTACTGACCCAGCTAATAAGATAAATATGAGATCGGACATCCTTCCAATACACTACAATACAGACTACCTATTCAGGATTAGTTTTTTTAATAAGCTTATGCATAGTATCTATAATAACATACTACAGAAATAGTATATGATATTGTCGCTGATTATAAGTTCATATAAAATGATTATTCTCATGGTCTCCCCATGCATGGAGGTCAACAGAAATTAGTCATTAAGAAGCAAAACTGAACAATAGTCACACCTCCCATATGAGCTTATAAGATACAAAGAAGGAACTCTATTTTTTTTCCCCTAGTCTGGAAGTGGGTTTTGACTGCACTTTACCAAGTAAACTTTTTGTTCAGGTAGAAAGAGGAACCTAACATAGTGCAACTGAAAACAGCRCTCTCTATATAAATGTGTAGGTTTGCTGGGAGACAGTAGGCAAATGCACAAAATACCATCTGGATGGAGGAGAAATCCAAGAACATACCAAGCCCACATTACAAAAGTCTATTTCACTAGCCTTAACCTGACAACACAGGGAAGCGATATAGACTTCTCTAGGCCGTGCTTTTGGAATTCACTAACAGCAGCAGATTGGTGGCGAGGGGGCAGAAGACCTTCATCTGACAGCCACGACAGCCCATGATTTGGTGGAAATACAGCTGCGGCTGTTTTTTAACAGTGGTTTCAGACACTCAATCGTTTGCACAGTATTTGCAGTTAAAATGATAATGATAATAATAATAATAATAAACAAAAACAACCTCAGACTCAATAATGATTTCAATGTCAAATTGAAAGAGTAAACTTTGAAATGAGGCTCTCATTTCACCACCCAGGCTCTCCTGGCCTCTCCCCCCTTTAACTGGGCTATTTCCTGCACTTCTGCCTTTTATATGCCATTTCTTAGCAAGCTGACTTATAATTTCTCAGAAGACTGTTAAGTTGGTGGTGCCAAGCCCTAAAGAGCCACAGATGTTCTCTTACAGAACATGGTCTTGAACCTCTATCAAGTACTCTAAACAGACAAACATAAGCACCTTTGCACTACTACCTGCTAGTAGAGCTGCACTAATTTTCAAAGTCTAATTTTCAGAGTTTAAACCCCAACCCACTGGACATGTGTTTACAAGGACACATGAAGACTTTTCTTGTTGGAAATTAGCAGGAGATATCTTCATTTGAAACTCTTATTTAAAAATCTACTTTCCTCCATATGTTGTTTTAACACTCAAATCTGAGGATGCTTCTTCAGTTCTAGTACTATGCAAGCTTCTAGTACTAAGCTCTACCAYACCCAAAAGGGATCATGTTAAGAATGCAAAGTCCATTTTGACATACTACATACCAGAAATCAAGAATACATACTCAGGCCTGTATATTGGCAGCCAGTAAACTAATCTTCCTCCCATCACCAGATATTCTGCTGCAAATTTCAATAGGTCAAAAAAGATGTCACTCAGATGATAGCTGGATGAAATGACGATGTGATTTTCTGTGCTAAGGATAAAAAAAAAGTTTAAAAATAAAGTCCAGATAACACTTGTGTTTTTAATTTAAAAAAAAAGAATCATCACTTRAGATTTGCAAAACTACCTACGACAACCTAGAGGTACAATGTTTACTAAGAAAAGTAAGATTTTCAAAACTCCTCTACCAAATCCTTAAACTATCATCTTTAGTATTTGGATAAAACATTGAATCACAGATATGTTAAAAAAGTTATTTTGCACAGTTTCTTTCCCAAGGGCAACTTATAATAAAAGACAGAAGACAAGGAAGGCCATGCAGTGGAAAAGTCATGTGTTATTTGTGAAGAGAAGAGTAGCAGAAAACAAAGAGGGAAGGTTAAGGTAAAACAGAGGTATTCCACTTTACATTGGCTTCTGTAACGTGCAAGGATTGAAGAGATCTTTCTAAGTATGGGAAATAAAAGGTAAAGGTGGTTCGCAGAGATGAGATATAGGATTTGATATCTGAATGCATGCAAATGATAAGCAAGAAGATCAAAAATGAGGGGATTTCTAGAAGTGACATACTAGTGACAAGGTGGTCTTGTAAGCAGAATGAAAGACCTTTTATTTTTTAATTATTATTTCATCTGCTGACAGTAACCAGAAATAACAAAATTCTAAAACTATCCATTAAGCCATTTACATGATACGACAGCTAAGCTACCTACCTTCTTTCACCTGACTTAATTGTTTCCTTTTGTGACCCTGTCCTGCGAGTAGCTTCTCGGATTCCATAAGGTGCTATGCAAAGCAAATACACATTGCAGAAATGTGAAGTTCATACTTTGTGCAAACAATATCATGAAATTATGTTATATGATATGTGTGCTGTTGCATATGTAGCTGTTATAAGGTTAAAAACAGATAAGAGTAACTTCTTGAAGATCTATTGAAAGTTTATTGCTTCAAAGGGTTATTTTTAAAGCTGTTTCAAAGAATGCTCCTCAGCAGTAAGACTCTTTAGCACACCAGGTATCAGCTACAATAGAGAAGACAATCCTTTAACAAGTTAGCTTAGGCCTCCAACTGGACTCTGAGCCGCTGATCACAACCCTCTGGGCTCTGCTGTCCTGCCAGTTCGCAATCCATCAAGGAAGTGCTGCTTGAATGCTAACCAACTCTCTTGGGCCCCACTTCCTTCTAGGGCCCTAGCCCATGGGATTCTACCAAGCAGGTCTCTGAAAAGACCAAAGTTGGCCCTTCTGAAGTCCATGGTTGCAAAGCTGCATACAGCCCTGCTTCTTCCTTGCTGGATCCTGAACTCCACCAACTCATGATCACTGCAGCCAAGGCTGCTTCCCACCTTGCCATCTCCAACAAATCCTTCTCTATTTGTTTATACCAGTCCAGTAGGCCACCTCTCCTCGTTGGCTCCTCCACAACCTGTGCCAAAAAATTATTGCCAATGATCTGCAGGAATCTCCAGGACTGTTTGTGCCCAGCTGTGTTGTCTTTGAAGCTGTTATCAGGGCAGTTCAAGTCCCCCATGAAAACTAGGGCCCCGTGTGTACATAATATATATAAAAATATACATACACACACACACMCCCTAATAGAGATCTCCTGCTTTGTTACACATTCGTAAACTTCCTTAAAATAAATACGCAGATGCCAAAATGCAGTCTGTTTCAACAGTGCTGCCCCTAGTGGTCATGTTTTATATTATGGAACTCAACAGATCTGAGCACTCATCAAGACATTAAAAATACTTTTTTTTTTCCTCCTCTGTTTTAAAAAGATGAAAAAGGAAGGTTCTATTTCCATGACTTTAGTAACTGAGTAACAGACATCTATATCAAAGAGCCTTTTATTCCCTGACTGGTCCTAACAAAGTTGATGGGTTCGGTRCATACCAAAGGTACAAGAACACACCTAAATCTGACCTCTGTGCTACCTGTTATACCCTGCAGTTTACTAGCTTCTGTTTTGTTTCAGGAAAGCTTTACCAATCTTCATTAGTCTAGATTTACATGAAAACAAGCGTGTAAATAAGCAACAAGCTTTTAGTTACTGTTATTAAGTAACAAAAACATGAACAAGCTTACGATCTGTAATGACGGCATCAAACAGCATCCCCTTTCGCCATATCGGTTTTGAAGAATCAGAAACTAGGGCATCAAGGTAGTATTCCTCTAGACCATACTGCCGGAGATTAGCTCTGATATTTTCATCTGGCCCCCTCCATTTCTGGTTCTTTCTGCTAGCCTTCCCTGGGTGGGAGGAAAAGGTAGTAAGGAAAAAAGAAGTCTATCTCATGAGAAACAAGTCTAGAGGAAAGTCTTCCTCATTCTGTGTCATTTATTTTAGTGGGAAACAATTAAATGTCATGTACCAAATATGCGTTTTATTTCCTGTCATGTTCTACTCATTGCCACAAGTAGTCATGATAAAATTTTAGAAGTAATAAGCCATATATAACTATAAAACAGGAAGAACAGTTCCAGTAAACCATCTATACAGGATGTCATAGAACACTTAATTCAATAATAAACAAACAAATAAATAAATAAAATAAAAAGTCACTTATAGGAAGTCTGCTTTAAACTATCGTTATTCATTAGGTTGTTATTATCCACCAGTCAATCCTATTCAGTTATTCAAATTTAATTTACACCTCAGTTTTTCAGAGATGTAAGAATGGGATTAAACTTGCAGGCTTAGGTTACAAGAAAATAAACTTCAGCACCACAGCAGCAGCACAGGAATCAAGGAAGCCTCAAGGATGCAATACATTGCCATCACTATTTGTGATCCTGTTTTCATTTTTTAGTTATACATTGTATTAAATATTTTATGCTTATATATTATGAAAATACCTTAGTTGGGATACAGATAAATTGGTAAGTAAAAAAGAAGCATGAGAAGTAATCTTGTTTTTATACCCACAGAGTAACATCTGTTGTTATCAACAGTCTTTAATTTCTAAGAGTTAGGTTTCCACGGCTTAGGCACAGGCAGCTTACCTAACCCATGGATTGTGTTGTAGTCTATATCAGTACCATACACATAGGCTCCAAAGTGTGCTGAGGAGATAAGAAGGCCACCTGCAAAGGGCAGAAAAAGGTGAAGGGCATGAAGAGTATGCCATCATGAACACTGGTGATTTATTTTGAAATAAAGGAAAACAAATGAAGAATTAAAACTACTAACTGTTTAGAATGACTGCAGAAGTATAATCAGAGATAATAACACTAAGTTCCTTGTCTAGTACAACTGATTTTCCTTCAATGTATAGTTAACTTGCTATCTCTTAAGACTGTTCTTAAGAGTTAGTTCACAGTTCATTGTTTTTCAAAGTGGTAACACTGTCCAGTCGCTACATGAATCAAAACTGTAATTTTATTTTGTATGCACTCTTGAAAATCCACTTGAAAAAACATCACCACATAAATGGCAATTCTGCAGTGTCTGCTTGCCAAGTTTGACTCCTTAACTGTGTCTAAAGGCAAACTGGTTGTGTTACGGGGTCATGCCCCAAGTAAGAAGCAACGGTCAGGTACCTCGTAAATGTAAAAAATACCAATGTAAATGGCAATAAAATTCCCTTAGTTATTTTGCAGTGTGGAAACTACTATATACACGTTTGTTTTTCTCTTTTACCTATTTTGTCACCTCTTTTGTCAGTGCATTCATTAGCTTATTTATCTTATAGCAGAATTAAGGGTTTTTTTTTTTTTACTACTATTTTACTACTTCTATTCTGATCAGCTTTCTGCTTTTAAAATGTACTACCAAAAAAGCACTTGTGATTTCCCTTGAAACTGGGCAAGGGCTGAATAGCTCATAGAAAGAGCATCTCCATTATGTCCTTAAAAGTTCCCAAAAAGTGAAGAGGAGGAATTGCACAGGACTGCCACAGAACTTTGCTGCTGAGTTGTTAATTGGGACATGCAGAGTTCATAGAATAGTTTAAAATAGAGAAGCAACTGAGAACTGGGTTGTGAACCCCAGACTACGGATGCCAACTGCTTATGGATAGAAATAGTACTAGAAAGCTCCCTTATCATATGCTAATAAATTAAACTGAAAGTGAGGGAGAAAAAAAAAGAATTCTCTGCTTTTTCTTGTAAAATGGATCAGGGAAAAGCAAGGTTACTCACCCCCGAGGAGTCCCCCATTTCCCTTCTCGGCTGTAATCCCTCAGAGCAGATGGGCAGTGACTCCAGAGGGCCAAGAGAAATTTAGCTAGCCCTGTYCCCAGTTATGGGGGCAAGGGCTCTATACCACCCAGTCCTATGAAAAAGAGTAAAAAGAAAGTACTTTGCCCATCTGAGAATATATATATGTGTATATATGTGTGTGTATATATATATTTAAACATAGAAGGGAAAAAAAGGAGATCAGAAAACAAACTTACAGCTTTCAGTAAATCTCAGATGGTGCTCAATTCACTCCTGTTCACATATACAGTGCATGGGCATTTAAATAGTGTAGTTTAGACAGCCTTTTGCCTAATACTAAATAAATATATATACAAGGTTAAGCAAAGAATCAAGCTGTGCCCTGATGCCTGCAGGCAGAGTGGTGATGGCAAAGAATTTCATGCCTTTCTATAGGAAAGCACCTATTTCCCCCACCTCCTGGGCAGGCATGAGATTTTGGTGATATAGCTACACTTCGGGGTATCAAAGAAGAAATTCCTACCATTTCCAATTATGCAGCAGCATAAGCCAAAGGGAGAGCATGTACATTTTTTTTTTGTCTTAAAAACATAAGCTTATCAAGATAACAAGAGCATTTTTTTCAGAAGGATAATACAGAATATTCAGATAATTTGGTTTCTACTTTCTTTCTGACCAACTTTGACAAAAAATTTACAAAAAAATTTACAAAATTTGACAAAAAAGTTTATGGAAATTAATTCTGTCATTCAGATTCAGAACTAAATCATCTCACTTAAATCAAACCTCTTAAATCAGCTTGGTGTTATATTTATGTGAAGGACTTGTGATTTGACTCATCTAGCAAAAAACTTGCTTGCYACAAGCAAGCACAACTTTGCAAAGCTGTTGCAGGTTGGCGGTATTCACCTGTTCAGCATAAAAACAGGAAGAAACCAAGTCAGGTATTAAACTTTCACCAATGAGGAACTCTGAACTACAGTTTATTCCAAGCGTTCATCAAGTCCTGTATTGTTCTTTCCAAACCCATCAGCTCAAATTCCCTATCAYACTCAACTCTGAACTGCCTTCCAAAACTCCAGCAATGGCTACCACTGCCATGACAATCTTGAAAATGCTCTAAATGACTTCACGAGACTAATGAGCCTCTTGGATTTTGCCCACTAAGAATAGCTGCAAAAATAAAACCTACCCACGTAAGAGTATCTGTATTCTTATAAATACACCTTGGCAACAAATGRGGTGCTACCCACCATTGCCAGGATCCCTACATATTTTCAATTGCAAACTTGTACATTATAGTTAGCTAGCCTAATAAAAATAATAATTCTAAATTCAAATTGTGAGGCCATTTGGCAAGAATTTTGCACATAACTTATACTTGAGAACTGAATCACATGAGTCTTATAATGCTTATCTTAATCTTTCTCTTTTCCCTCCTATTTTTTCCTCAATTTTCACTCCCAAGAGAATGAATTCTCCCTGATATTTTTTTTTTTTTGATTTAGCTTTAGCAGATATTTGTGAAAGGAAACAAATGCACATACATTGAAGTTAAACTGCTTAGGGAAGAACTAGAGGAGCTTGCTCAGTTTCCTCAACCTTTGAAAAGAACCAGCCACCTGCAAGGAACACAAGCAACTTGCAGGTGAGTGAATGAAGGAGGACTATGTTTCTCAGCAGATTATTATGCGTGTGTTCTCCCCCTGCCCAAAAATAGAAAAGCTGCATATTGGCAAAATTCAGAGAAAAAAAATGAGATCTTTTTAATGTCTTTGAAAAAAAAAATCATGAAGGTAGCTTAACATGATCTACTTTATCTGATTAAATGATACAATCTGACACAATGGAACTTCCATTTCAATTACAAACCAGCTGTGTGTCCTTGATCAGAAAAACACTCCTAGGCCATGGAAAGTTCAGTATTATGTGGAATAAAAGCTCCCCCTGCTGGCTTAACTAAGAAAAACTCCACTTGGGTATGAACAATATTGTCCTAAAGACTWGACAATACAAGGAATAGACCACTCCTGAACACTATGATCTAACAGATGCTATTTTGTGTTACATGCTCATAGGTGCCTTCAGTGCTGTTCTAAATTGTCTTTTAAAAAATACTGCTCCATGCAACATTTTGAAATTGGCTGCAGGGAATGCTGGAGCCAAAGCCTGACTTCTAAATCACATTAGGTTTTGAATCAGTCCGTAACACACACTAACTACTTTTTAAGCCATGTTACATAAATAACTGATTAAGATATTTTACTTTATATTTTTCATAAATCAGTTTACATTGTCTGAAATAGCTAACCTCCCTAAAAAGCCCTTACAAGACAAATAAGAGTTTCTTTTTATTATCATTATTTTGCTTTAGGTACCATCTCAAATCTCAGTCAAGCACTAGAAGCTGCTGTGTTCGGGAAAAGCGAGGTGCACGCAAGACCACAGCTCTAGCCTACAGTTTTTCCATAAAAAGAGGCAAAAATACCTGTTCCAACAAATGGATCAAATACGATATCGTTGGGTTTTACTCTCCCATGGTTTGCCATAATGAAAGACAAGCAGGCATCCATGCTAGTGTTTCCAATGAAGTGTCTCTTTTTTACACTGTAGGACTCAATAAGTTCTCTTTGGCCATCTGCAATCTGTGGAAACATTTAAAATTACTGTCAGGTCTTAGATACAAGAGATGCACCAACAGGCTAACAGGCTTGTTTAGTGACACTGTCCAACAAACAGGTAACTCCCCATTTCATAATGTGACACTTGGCTTGCTGCCTTCTGAAAATATGACACAGCTTTTTCCAAGAAAGGGATATTTTTGTGCAAAATGTCCTTTTGACCTCTAAGTTGAAAATACATCTAAAGAATTTGGAGGGTAAGTTCTTTTAAGAAACAATAATCTTAGCAATACTGCTATTATTCTAGTTGCCAGGATATCAGCTCCTGGCAACTCAAAATATAAGGAGTGGGAATGCAGGTATGTATAGGTGTGCACGGGCCTGCACACATAAACACACAGAGGCTTAAGATCACACAGCAGTTCCTTCTTCATCAGCTTTCCTATGATGCTTAAAATCTACATTGAAGCTAGTGCTGACATACTATGCCAGAAAAACAAACATGGCTCAACTCCTGAGCATTTTAACATCGGAATTCCGAAACATGCTGAAGGAGACCAGTGATTTGGAACAAACCACTTTGAAAAGTTCCCCTAAACTACCCTCCAGCTCTGGTCAACATCAACCCTATTGGTTGAACTACATACATTGTTGTACATTGCTGTTATCTTTTGGTTCTTGTTTTCTTATTTCCATTTTTTAACCACTTCAGGAATCCAGCACATATAGGATATGAGCTCAAATGCTTTGCAGCATTGCCACAACTTAGGGCACTTTTGCATTAACCACAGGAATGGAGAATATTCCCAGGCACTAAACAGTAACGTGGATCTCTAGCTTACACAGTTATCCGAACACAACCTGTGACCACAGCTGTTCATCTCCAGCAGCGGTTCTCGTCTCTCCTAGCTGCACTTGAAGCAGGGCATCCCAAAGCACATTCTTCCCATCAGTGGCTATTGCCCTTCTTTGAGGAAGCCCCCTGGGGACCCACTTTTCCCTCACAAGGTGTAAAAGACCAGATCATATTTCCTCAGAACGTCCTGACAAGGCATCAGGTTTGAGCTGTGCACGCTTWAGAGGCAGGAACCTTTGCAATAAATATCTCAGATGACGAAGGCCTTTTTTAATTCACAGTTTTACTACTGAACAGAGCACTGCAAATATCCTCCCACACAAGATCCATACACTTCTGGGATGGGTCTACCAAATTTCCAAGTCTCAGAGATAAGTCCAAGCTCTTCTACTGAGGTGGTTGTCAGTATCTCTTTAAGCACTCAAGGAAGGTCCCAGCAGGCTGATGCACCTTAGCACAAGTTTCTGTAAATCTTTTTCGTGTCTGAAACAAGCTTTTAGCTTGTTTTGAAACTTTTAGCTGCAGCCAGCAAAAGCTGCAACTTTTAGCTTTTAGCTGCAATTTGTACGGATCTAATAAAACACTGGGGCTGTGCAGAAACTTACCACTGTGCTGAGGTCCCTCTGTAGAGGGCAGAGAAAAAGATACATTCTCACCATSAGCTTTATTTTTTCACCTCTGCTTCAGCTGCTGAATTAACTTGCTTTATTCTATCCACAGTAAGGTTTTCCAGGACTTGCATCAGCATATTATGCAATGACATATTCGTCTATCATTATATAATCACTGTCTCCAYTAAAATTTCATGAAAGATTTTACAGTTAAAGTGAAGGAGACTTTCCTAAAGACAGTAGCTAGTGAAAGCTGAAGTAAGTTTACTCACGCACCCATCTGCCAAAATACACATCAAGAGGCTTTTCGGGCACATTATTAGGGTCCATTCCATAATCTTCCAAAATCCAGAAGACATGTTCGGGACTCTTCAAATTCACTTTTCCATTGAATGGCAGAAATTCTAGGGCCTATATTAATAAAGGAAAATATTTTCTTAAATTCTAGAAATTCTTAATTTTTAAATACACACCTTCCCAAAACAACAACACCAACACCACAATAGCAACACAAAGTCTGCTTGTGAATAATAATGAATTAGGCCTAGAAGTGCATTCTCACTTTTCCATGAATTTTTAGAATGCCTTATTTGTGAATAAGAATTGTCCAAATGATCCAGGCTTAAGAAATCTGGAACCATAACATTTATTATTAGCTGAAAATCATTTAACTTTTGAGGAAATAAACTGTATGTTAATCATGCAAATTTCAAGTCAAAAAGCAACTCTTCTAGTGGACAGCAAGATATAAAATTTCAGTGACTCGATGCAACAAAATTTATGTGTTCAACATAATTTCAGGAATGCATTAAAACCATGTAAACAAGAAAGAGTATCTTCTTCCCTTTCTCTTGTTCTTCAGTCATCTTTCCTCACRCTTTTGTACATAACACATATAAACAAAAAAAAAGTGTTAAAGCTTAAAAGGAGGGAGTAAGAGCAGATCAGAACATACAACAAGAACAGGAAATCAGCAAACAATTCACAGCTTGCAACTAAAGTCATTGTTCCGTGTCCTACAATCATAAACATTTAATATGAGCAAGTAGAAGATTTTTAAAAATATAAAACCTAACTCTATCCATTTGAATTTTAAAATTTGGGGCCAAGTTTCCCCTCTGTGAAATCAGCAGAGTCATAACTCATGAGTCTTTTTTTCCTATGCTTTAGATGGTCCATTCAAAAAGAAAAAAAAAAAAGATAACTTTCCCCTCAAAAATCATGATTTTTTAAGTCAGACACAAAGATCACATTTAGAGCTGATAGGACATAAGTTGCAAACTGCTTTGAGACTTTAAAAATACAAACTTTAATATATATTAGACAAAACCAATAGTAGAGAAAAAGAACAGCATGAATAGATTAAATTAAATGTTAAAGATTTTTTTTAACACTCACATCTATCTTTTTTATTTTCTCTGCTTGGGTCAGCGTTTTGTTGAATGTATGAATACGTATTTTGTATGTAGAGTCTGACTGTAGATACGGAAGCTGAAAAAAAAGGCAAGGATACATTTGTTAATCAGTGTGATCAGCTCCAGTGTTAATCAGTGGGATCAAGTAAATGTATGATCCAGATTCTTTATATGCATACCATCTTCTCCACCGGATAGCTCTTCAGAGATGTATAAAGCTCCTCTGCAGATCTGCCATGACCCCACAACTCAAACATAGACCTRAAAATACCAAAATATTTAGACTGTAATCATATAGCTGGGAGAGAAAACACCTTACGGACTAATCTTTTCATCAATCCTTCTTATCCAATATATTGAGCCTTTACTGCATGACGTACCGAAGCACCTAACTTTTGACAGATGCTTAAGTTTTATTCTGAACAGGGATGACTTTTTTTTTGAAATAAGCATCCTGAGCTGATACTTCAGTGACGCCTTCTTTGTTTGAAAAGATACAGTAAAAGTTAAATTTCAGTCTTACAACTCTTGGATATCATCTTTTATTTTTTTTTCTGCTTTGCAATAGCGATAYTCGCAAATCAGCACATAACTCGTTTGTGTCTAGCAGCTTGGTGGGGTACAAGCAAACGCTGAAAAAGGTCAAGAATGGACTTTCAAAATGTCACACTATCCTGGAATAAAAGAAATATGGAAAAGTAACAGCTTACACAAAACGTTATCATCAGATATCTCATTTTCCACAATTTTAAGGTATTTCAATTTTTTTTGTCTTTTTACACTCTTTTGTTTTCATATTGCTACCTTTTAAGAAAAGTCCTGCCTTGGGAAGATAAGAGAATTGAATTAATACTGTAATAAAGGCCCAGCAACATATATCACATCACAGGCCTTTCGCCCAAAGCTAAAATAACCCCATTCCTTTCCATATATATGTCAGAAAAAGAATTCCTCTGGCACACGAATCCAAATGGTTCTGCATGCACTGCTAGATACTCAACACACCACCTGCAGAGAGTCCATCACGGTTGGCAGTGCCATGAAGCACCTCTCACAGATCATGGCTGAATCCTGAAGGAGAAATCTTCAATATGTTCAAAGGTTTAGCCCACTCAAGCAGATATGCAAGAGAACTACACTTTACTAAGCCAAAGAGCAGGTACTCGGGTGCAGTGGTAGGTCATTTTGTTARGACTATACTCCTCAGCCTCATTTACCCCCAAAAATAACTTATTTTTAGCATTAGGCAATTTCTGCTCAAAGCATCTGTTTGTGTCTACTCTGAGAATTTATACTATACACATGGACGGAACTAGGGAAATGCTGACAGGATAGGATGTATGAGGCAGAACCACATACTCATCTTTTTCACCTCTTACTTTGCGCATACTGTYCGTTTCATCAGCCCCCTTGCCATCTCTTCTGAAGGAATATTAAGAATCCAAAATGGAGACTGAAATAAAAAAAAGATATCTGAGTGATCCAAATGCCTGGTCAGAAGATAGGAGTTAAACAATGCAATCCAAATTACTCCTATAAAAACAGACTATGCAAACTGAACATAAATCTGTACCAAGAACATGGGGACGAAACATACAATTTGAGATAAAATTGTATATTCAGCTTGAATGGTGAGATATTTTATTACAGATTTAATTTCCCCACCATTTCTTTGCCTTGCAAATATTGTTTATGCTTCTCTATATGATTCTTTCTCTAAAGAATTTTAACACCTAGCTACGCTTGATTACTAAATAATACTGAAAAAAAGGTCTCCGACTAAGCATTGAGAGCAGAAGAGAACCATTTCTCAGCTTTATTTTTCCACTGAATTAGAGGTAAATACCAAATTCAGAGATGTACAAGTACTAACCACTGGTTCACTGGTTCAACTATTTTGAAAAGAAACAGAGGCTTGCCAGTAGATGGCACTATTTCTTTTCATATTATTAAATGCAGAGCAACCCTCCACGCCCCTCAAAAAAAAAAAAAAAAAAAAAAAAATTCTGGATCTTTTACCAAATTGAAACTCTTTACTGCAATCCGGAATTACTCATTTTGGGAATATGCCTTATTTTCCTCAGAAACTTCAAAATTTATTCAGATATCTACATGTAATAAAAATATCATAAAGAACACATGTGCAAACAATAAAAACACTCCATGAAATACTGGGCCCACACTTACATTTACACGAATTTCCTGCTGATTGTTGAATTGTCCACCATAAAGTGAGAGCAAAGACGTTATTTCCTACAATGAAAATTTAACAGGTCAGACTCTATAAGAAGATACAACTGTTTTTAAAGAAAGAAAGAAAGGGGRAAAAAAAAGAGGTGTTTTCTAATGTCATAATTTCAGAGACCACAAGGAGTCTGTGTTACAATTTACAGCATGCTGTTCTGTGACCTCCACAGAGGCTGTAAGCTCAATCTTATATAAAGTAATTGACAAAAAGATTTTCATTTATTATTGATTTAGTGTGGGAATCAACAATGAACAATTGGTAGGCTCTGTACCTGGGGTAAAAGTTTAAAATGAAATTCAATTTAAAGTACTATTTATAAACTTAAAAACGGGATCAACCTGCTCAGAGTTCAGTTGAAAAACAACTGCTATTGATAGATTATAAAATGTTCTACAGTATTTAATAAAATAAAATACAATGAAGCTAGCCAAATTGCAAAACTCAAATCCTGCTGCCTTACAGTTCTGTATTTGGCTTTTGTTGAAACCTTTTCTGGTCAATCCTATCMTCTCACAGCAATATTCCTTTTGGAATATCATTCTAGATTATCTACTTGGAAATATTTTTCTAATTTATATAAAGTAGATGTCTTACTAGTAACATTCTGGATTTTGGCTGGATTGTTCACTAAACATTAATTTCTCTTTTGTWACTATGCTGCTTAGAGGCCTGCCAACAGTTTTCTTCAGTATGTGTCTCTTACATAGTAAGCTGAATCAGAGGCAGTGAACTGAACAAGGAAGACAATAAACCTCCAAGAAACCAATTAGTAAGTAATAATAATAATACAAAAACAAAACAAAACCAAAACAAAGCACCCACTAGAAAGGCTTTTGAATTTAAATGAGAGCATAAATGTCAAGAATATTTCTGAGGGAACCTTCACAAGAGATGACCAGCTGCTGCCTCAGATTTTACTGTCATTCCAATATGGAAACAAATTTTATTTTGACTAGTATTTGAAGKGTGTAGCTTAGTAAAAGGATTGCCATAGACTATGCAACTATGCCCCAAAACATAGGAAGGACACCTAGATAAGTCTAGTATACAGCTCTAGGGGAATATTATCCCCTTTATTTCCATCCTTCCATTTATGTAGAAAGTATATGGATTTCTGGGGAAAAAAAATCATTTCAGGAAAACAATATATGTTTCATTGCATAGTCAGTCCTGGGAAAGCATAACTACAYGAGATGTTATACAAGGTTGGGCAACATTCTCTCATATTACTGTAAATACTGTTTACAGCAAAGTGACAGGAAGAGAAGTACAAGAATCAGAGGTCTGGAAAACAAGGAAAAAGATAAAAAGATGTTGTCAGGAAACAGAGAAATGAAGAGAAACACAATCACGACCTCTACACATGAAAAGGGATGCCGTGATGTAAAGGAAGGCAATGTTTTCAGGGTTTATTGTGTAAAAAAAAAAAAAAAAAAAAAAAAAAAAAANAAAAAAAAAAAAAAAAAAAAGGCAATGAGGGTCCAGACCCCAGCAGATTTCCGGATTAGACATTAGGAGACTTTCCAATGGTAAAGACTGTGAAGCACTGAAGCAGATTTGCCAGAGCTGGTTCTTAATAAGCTGCATGACAAGTACCTGTCCATTAATAGATGACCTGCTGTGCTGGGATAACAAACGTGTCACATCATCTTTCAATACCTGATCTAAAGATAAATAAATAAAAGAAGTACTGCACTGTGCATGAAGGAGATGCAGCTGGGCAATTGATCTGACTGAAAATCACGTGCTTATTTTTTTCAGTGAGCAAAATTTCAAACAAATCAGTTCCCCAATGTTGCTCATCACAGGGCCAAACACACAAAGGACAAAAACAGAGCAAAACATAACAGATGTAGCAAAACTACACCCCTCATAGCAGTAGCAGTGTACTACTGCTGAACTACAAAGCAGGGGCAGGGGGAGCTTGGTGTGCTTCAGATCTCTTTTTTTATTACTATTATTATTTTGCTCTGATGCCCTCCCTAAAGAAATATTGGGTGGGTAATAAACAGATAGAAATAAATCCATGTCCCAGGCCTACAAAGCATTTATTAAACTATAACGCAGAAGAGGAAGTCTTAATGGAAAGAAGAAAAAAACAAAGACGTGATGTAATCCTCATCATATATTTTATAACAGATGCATTGATGACCTACCAGTTCTACTAATCCAGTGCTATAACGTAAAATGATTGTTTTAAACAATACCACACTATCCGGGGTATCATACTACTAGTTCTTCAAAATAATACCCAAGTAAATATGCAAACCATTCAGAGTGTGCAAGCACTCCAATTCATCATTAAAAATCATTATTAAAAAAATTAAGTGTGCAAGGTTTTAATATACATATAAAGATGAAAAATGAGTATATGCATAACTGTACATAGCAGTGTCTCCTAAAAATTACCAGAGCTTCAAGAAAACATTTTTGTGATGAGAAAACAAAATCTGCAGCCCAGTTTTGCAACCCGCCCCTTGGGTTTTCCCATGAAAGCCACCACTGTGGTTCTTTGGGAGTTACTTTCRTTAATTAACTAAGTGTCCCAAGCTTCACGTACAGTGTGGTCATTCTGCCCTCGCTTCACCCCGCCCGCCCCGGGCCCTGGAAATGGAGGAGGGGGAGAGGGGAGGATGCCGGCCCAGCCTCCCCGCCGCCGCTGCCTACGCCGCCCCTCGGAGCGCTCCCGTCCTCCCCAACGTCCCTCCGAGAGCGGCACGTCCCGCACGACCCTGCCGCACCCCGGACCTCAGAGGGGCCTCGACCCTGGCGGCGGCGCGGCCCGTTCCAACGGCCGCATCCCACGGGCGGGAACCGCTCGGCGCTCCGAGCACCAGGGAGGCCGCTCTCGCCCCGCGGGCCCGGGGCCCTTTCCCGAGGCCGTGGTCGCTCCCCCCAGTCCCCGTCCCTAGGCCGGGGCTCCCGCTGCCTTGGAGCGCGGCTGCCCCCGCTGCAGAGTCCGCGCCTCGCGCCACCTCCCTCCCTCCCTTTCTCCCTCCCTGCCGAGCGGGCCAGGCCCCGGGGCCCGGCGCCTCCTGCCGAGGAGGCCGCGCGGCACGAAGCGCCCGCGGCAGCGGCCGCCCCCGCGCGCAG
>PTEX01000033.1:1724095-1739608 GCA_003342815.1 Eudromia elegans
GGAGGCGCCCGCGCGCCCCGAGGAGCGGCGACCGCGGGAGGTGCCGCCGCGGGGCCGGACCCGGCGGGGACCCGCCTGCCTTCCCCGGGGCCCGGCCTGGCCCGGCGGAGAGCCCGTCCGCGCGGCTGCGGCTTCCGGGGCGGCCGCTCATTCCTCCGTGCGCCGCGCGGGCCCCTGTGGGAATGGGAAGGCAGGGTGGGAAAGGGCACCGGGGAAGCGCCTCGAGTCCGTTTTTAGCGGAGCAGAGCCTCCCGTTCCCGGGTTCAGCGTCGCGCTCTCGCAGAGCCCCGAGTGCGAGCGTCACGGCAGGTGACGGCGGTGCCGGGAGGCGCCTCCTCGGTGTTCCGCGTGCCCTTCCCGCCGTCACGGACGCAGCCGGCAGCGGGGTAACGGTAACAGTTAACCGGCACCGAAGGAGGCGCGTAACGAAAATCCTCTACTCACTGATCCCCCTACTATGTTGATCTGAAGGGTTCAGCTTATCCAGATTGCAGTAAGCCTTTTATGAAAGACCAGGCCAGCTCCGCRTTTAAGTCACATTTCTCAGTTTCTGTTCTGATTCAGGATAGCTTTTTTTCTAGATGGTGAAGATTTTGCTCATGACCTGTAGGAAGCCACGTTCTTTATATAGGTGAGCAATCCCAGACTGGGGCTTCCCTAGCTTCCTGGTCTTTTCCTACGGTGTGCAAAATTGAAGTTTGTTGTGACGCTTTGGCCCTGGTGCTTGGTAAGAAAACAATGCGAATGCCAACTGACATCTAATTGTGACTGCCCTAGATAGTCACTGAAGAGAGAGAAAAGAATGTGGATGTGGGTTCATCTTCTTCATCTCAGCAGCTAATGCTGGAAGCTACTAATAAACATAGTGTTAAATTGCTGGCAAGTCGAGCTGGTGGGGGATTGCTTACAAAGTCTTGGGAATGTGGATGGAGCTTTTATTTTGCCCATCTGATTCACTTCAAATTCTCTGCTGTATCGCTGCCATTCTAGTGCGTTCTGGTGAGCTGCTGGTGCCTGAGCCTCTTGGAGAGGACTCCTTGCTTGCTCTGCAGAGGGGACCGCTACCCGTTCTCGAGGTGGATGCTGCTGTTTCCCGCTCCCTCGCGCAGGGGCAGATCTGCTGGAGTAACTCGCCAGGGACTAAGAGCCTCCATGAGGAGCGGCTGCTCAGCGCCGTGTGCGAGTTCGTGTGTGTTAATAAGGAGGAGCCACAGAGTACTTGATACTGACGTGAAACCAAGTGCTTTCCAGGCTCCGTAAGCATAACATGCATTGCTTGATCCTGTTCCGCAGGGATTTTTTTAGCGTGGATTTCRGTAGTCATCATAGTCAACAACATTACATAACTGTTTTAGGGAGGGAAAGGAAGAACAATCTATCCTTTTTAGCCTTTGGGGGAATTTTAAGTACACAAAGTATAATTACTCTAATTGGAAGGTGTCCAGGAGCCTAGAATTAACCACCATTCTTGCACAACAAATATAACAGGATAATGTGATGATCATGAGTTTCATTTTAAAAGTGAAAGACGGCGAATGAAAAGCTGTTATTTGCACTGTTTGTCTTTCTCAATTCTGCTCCGTAGCTGCTGTGCACTGTTATCTTCTGCCCGCCCTGTGCACTGTTTAAAGGCAAACAAAACAAAAGCTTTTTTTGACGAGGTCTTAAATGTTATGCTGGGGTATCTGGGGAAGTGTGGTTTTCTCTGTTAATGGGGTTCATATGAAGCAGCATTAGAATTTATATATCAACTATAATACCAATTAAACTTTATTTTAAACCAGATAACATAAGTATTAGAAATGTACAATCTATAATTTAATTATCAGTGTTTCTGTCTCCTCCCCATAGCCTGCAGTAATTCTCTATTTTATCTACAAATACCAGTAAGGAAAATACTAGTACTAGTAAAGTATTATATGAAAATTCTAGTGTATTTTAACAGCTAAGTWTGTATGTGATCCAGAAAAGATATGGTTATAACACAATCAAATATCTGTATCACAGTCTCTCCCTAATTCCTCAAAATAATTATATTCTGCACATAGAGACCGTATTCTGTTATTTTGTTTTATATTTTATACATATAGGGCAGCCTGTTTACCTGAGTGAGACTGACATTTGCATCTCTGCTGTGCAAACCTCTTCCGTGTGCAGCGCCTGCAGTGCGGGTTTGCTAGGCAGACGCTGCTGCGCAGCACAGCCTTTTAAGGGAGAACTATCTGTTCTGGTGTAGTGTCCTTACTAAAAACAGTGTTGTAGATGACACTACARTAATCAATTGGAATTCTGCTGCTTCTTTTAATGCTTCAGGAGCAGAATCCCCCTGTTTTTGCAGCATTTTGCTGTTGCAGCTCCAAGATGTGTTTTCTGCACGTGATAACTGCTGTAATGTGTGGAACCTTGCAAGCACAGCTTTGTTTTGTCCACCTTTAGTGAGTGCACAGGCAAGGGAGGAGCTGCCCACCCCTCTCMCTGGATTGGCCGGCTCTTGGGGAATGGTTTGCTCTCTCTCTCTTTCCTCCTTAAGCCTGGACTGAACAGGTCAACCAACACTGGATGAGATTATCTGGAAAGTGTACTGGGCTGCAGAAGAAGGAGAAAGTTCTTTAACAGGCGTCACTGCATGAAAAGTAAGTAAATTCCGTGCTACATTCATATGTGAATACAAATATAGGACGTGTRTTATAAGACTATGTCAGAGAACTGAGGGGAATTGTATGCCTTGGAAGCTATCGCATTTGACTTAGTGACATATATTACTTACAGGACTTCAGAAAGTTTAGCTGAACCCCTTTTATTTCCTTGATTGCTGCAGRATTAGGAGTGTTCAGCTATTTAATATCTTTTTCAGTAGCTTAGCCTCTCATTTAGGCACAATGTACAGAAATCACTAGAAGTTTTTTCTTGTGTAAAAACTGATCGTGCTGATATTACTTCTTTTCCCTTCCAAGCTAACAGTGCACACAACCATACTTACAATCTCTTGACTCCTGCTCAAGTGCCACGGAACGCTGTTAAGGAATGGAGGAAGATAAAGGGCAGAGTGCTAAAGCTCCCAGTGCGGTGGGTGACCTAAGGAAGAGTTGGCAGACCTGGGCTGAGGACCGGATTGAGTACCAGAGGAAGAACCCCTTCAGCAATGATGAGAGGCTTGCGGCTAAGCCTCTGCCCAGCCACAGAGGAGACCCTTCCTATGGCAGACCCCCTGAAGGGTCTAAGACGGAGCAGAGGGGAAGAGACGCCCACTCACATGTGGGCAAGGAGGTGGAGGAGCTCTGCGGGATCATAAGAAGCACTGGGGAGAAGGGAGAAGATGGACACGTGAGTGTGACCTTCCGGCAGCTGTTTGAAACGTATGTGACTATTTCCAACAAGGTGGTGGGGATCTTGCTGCGAGCCAGAAAACATGGGCTGGTTCATTTTGAAGGTGAAATGCTCTGGCAAGGAAAAGATGATGATGTGATCATCACTTTGCTAGAATGAGGCTTTGCCACTGGGTAAATTCTGCTGCGTGTTTCCATTTGGAAGGAACCTCTCTAGATGCCATCTTGGAAGAGGTTTTCTTTACGGAGTTTCAACTCTGCAAATCAATGGGACATGAGTAGAAGAGAAAATTGGTAAGAAGGATGAAAGGTATTTTCATAAAAATTGCAGATATTGGGGACAGAAAACACAAACTGTCAAGTAATCTATTACTCTCCTAGTGGCTTGTCTTTTTATTATTATCATCCATCGCATGTGGTTCTTTAAATATCAATGTGCATTTATTGCTTTAGGTAGCTGAAAGGTTAAAATACTAATTTGCTACCACACAACACTAATTCTTGCAGGCTGTGAAATACTCTGTGGAGGATTTTTATGGTAAAACACAGAATTTAAATATTTATGTAGGAAATATATTTCATATACTTCTAGAAGGAGCTTGAGCTGTAGCAGAAGTTTAATTATTTTCACGTAGTGAAGTTAAATAAATGAACGTTTTACTGACTGAGGAARTATATGAAGATTCCCAAGTTTACAGAAATATCAGTTGCTTAAGGATCAACAAAATAT
Source organism: Eudromia elegans (assembly GCA_003342815.1). Lineage (NCBI taxonomy): Eukaryota > Metazoa > Chordata > Aves > Tinamiformes > Tinamidae > Eudromia > Eudromia elegans. The sequence continues at coordinate 1,728,152 of PTEX01000033.1, forward strand.
ACAACAAGGATATTACATGGGTCCTAAACTATATGCATCTTTTGTGTATTCTGCAGAGCTGCACTAATCCTGATGTTTAGCAGCCTGCTCCTATCACTGTATCTTCTGCAGAGCTTTCAAGTGTCCCTTGTTCTTCTTCCTCTTTGTATCTCACACCATTTTCACCAGTTCTATCCTTCTACTGCTACCTCATCCTCTAGAAGTTCAGAAAGCCTTGCAGTCTTTTGGGGGAATTTGGTTATGTTACTCCTTAGAAAGTAGGGTGCCACAATGTAGTGATGTGAAAGAGAATGGAAACTGTGTACTGGCAAAAGGAAAAAGACTACACCTTTCACTTCTTCCAACAAAACACAGCAATGCTGCTCACAACAGGAAAGTAGAGACTCTAGAGTGCCAAATGCGTAAATAAAAATACAGCTGTGACGTCACCTCACTTGGTCAGGCTGAACTGTGCTTTCTGTGCACAGTAAAGTTCTCCAAACTGGGAGAAAAAAAAGCTGCTGTTCAAAAATGGGACTGAAAGGTGACATTTCTTTTCCTAATTCTCCAAGGGATTTTTTAACTTTTTTTTTTAATGACTGATTATATACAATTGTAAGAATGCCATTAGAAATATTCAGAACCTATGTTTACAATAGTTCCCACCAAGAAATCTGTATCCACTGGGAATATCTTTTTTTTTTTTTTTAAACATCTTAAAATGAAAGCTCTTATATGGTGAAAGCTCTTAGGTGGTGCTAACTGTATTACTCAATGGGTTTTTGATATAGGAATATTCTATTGCCTCAAAAGGATTTTGAGACGATATAAATTATGAAAAGACTTCCTTTTTTTTGAAAAAAACCCTGGTTTTTTATATTTTCATCAAAACCATTTTTTTTGTTTTCTTCTGCAATAAGAATTGAATAAAAATATGATTTGTTATCTCTCTGCCTCCTACTGAAAAGATAATTAGAAGAGGAGCAAATAGGGGGAGAAAAGAAGGTGCCAATGTAAGTATATATGAGGTTCAGGGAAGCCAGATATAGCATGGAAGAGGAAACAAAGGATGTGTTTTATCACCACATAATTTTACCGTGTTGGAAACTGGGGGATCTGTGCTGCACCAGACACTGTGTTTAATACATGGAAGTGCTGTGTTTTTCAAAAACAAATCAATCTATCTCTTGCCAAAATGACAGGAGCATGCCTCAGTGGATTTCAATTCCCGMCAGCCTGGGATAAAGCCTGGGCACACCTTGTATAAAAATTAATTTCAAAATCAATCTCAAGATTGTTAAACCACAGCTACAAGATGCTGTTTAATTTTAACCTRATTTTTTAAACCAGTTGGTTCTGCTCTAATGTCAGTTTATAATTTGTATGAAACAGTATGAGGCAGTTCAGATATCACTGACTAACAGGATGACTGCATCAGGGAAAATAATCAGAAAAAAATAATTATTCCCAGAAACACATCCCGTGTTCAGTCTGTGCTCTGCCCCAACTGAGATGGAAGGGCAGCTCCTGCAGCCTTCCAAGTTATTGTTAGAAGAAAGTTAAACCACAGGAATCTGGGCCTCAACTGCCGTGTATGCAGTCAGTGTTAGGTACTTATATAGCCTCTGTTGCCCTCTTTCCAGATACTGCTGCATGCATCTGCAAGAGCTGTAAATAGAACTAGGGTCCATCCACAGTAGCTGTRGTCCTAACTCTGATTAGTATCAAAAGACAGAAAAGCAGAGTAAGCCCTAATTAACTGGCCAGACCAACTCTGTAAGCAACTGTAAGCAACCTTTCCCTATCCTGTTTTGGGTAAATCCAAGAATTAGTACCAGAGAGATGATTTATTTAGGGATAGATATATATATTTTAATAATTATAGGGCCAAATTTGGCGCTTTCTGCCAGCTATACATGAATAGTCAGTCAAGTATGACTGCTTTCTATTGTGCGTATCCACATAACTRTCACAAACACAAGAAAGCTGCCAAACTGCGTCAGCTCCCAGGAGCTTTCAGCAGGAGCTGTTACTCCACAAGCAGTCTAAAGGGTAAGTGCAATTGATCAAGCTGTCTACTGATACACTTCAGAATAAAAATTGCTCCTAGAACCTATGCAGTCGGGTATGCATCATATCCAGTGCAGAAGGTGGGACCTAGCTCATAGTTTGCAAGCTACAGAAAATTCTGCTTTGTCATCTGCCATGGAGAGGAGATACTGACAGCTGGAGATGAACTAGTTTTTAAACTTTAATGCAGTGGGCCACCATTAAAACACAAGGAATGGCTAGGCTAACGGGTCGTTTTCACAGGATGAGTTAAGACATGAGTTTATGTAAGTACAACAGATTATTTGTCATAGTAAGTAAACTTTGACCTTCTAAAAGGTGTTCTTACTCCATCAAGTTACTTTTAGCTCATCAAATATCTCCTACTTGACATTTTTTAGCAAAATCATCAACTCCCTCCGTAGTGTCTTCTCATCTTCCAGTTGCAGCCTATCTATTCTACATGGGTTTTAGACAAAAAATTGTAGAATTATCTGTATTTTGTCTTGTGGAACACTGAAAATGCCTTCAATAAATACTGCACATCAATTTTATATGACTGCAATGTGTTTTATTTTTTAAGTAGGCTTTCACTGTTTCCTAGTCTGACATTTCAAATATCATTTTAATCTGTTTGTACTCCCATTTTTTATGCTTTTATTTACAACTCATGCTTAAGACGACTTTCAAATAACCTAAAAATCTATTAGCAACTTACCAGCACTGAAAATGCTTTTCTTACTTATATGCTTGAAGATTTTTGTTTTAATTTTACATTTAACAGTATTATATATGTACTGCTTGCTCCTTCATGAAAGAGTGAAACAGATACTTTAGCATAAAAGCGTTACTCTGGGGCCTTCCAAGAGGCTGGTAGTTTATGTAAAACAATACAGCAAAAGAGTACAAATAAAGCTTGTACATGTAGTCAAAAAAGCTGCTTTTCACAGAACTGCTAATACTGGATCAAGGAACAACAGACCAGTGAGTAGTAGCTAATAAATTTCCTCTGTTTCTCAAGCTCTTACATCCAAGAAAAACTGCTGAGCTGACTTCCCCCCCACCCCGCCAATAAGAAGTCATTAACTCCTTCTGCTCATTGGAATGCTCCAGAAAAAGTTATAGAAGTTTTAAAAACAGAGTAAGGCTGCTGTAGAAGAGGGCAAACATCAATAATGGAATCTGCCAACTGTCTTTTCTGGAGAATGGCCAACAATTCTCACACCTACTCAAAGTATTAGAATTTACAGAAAATATTCCTTGGCCTAATTAAAAAAATAAAAAACTCTTTGGGGCCCAGGAAGAACACTTGTCAATACAGATGGGAAATGGAATGCAGTTCTCCACTGGAAAGCACTAACGAGATRGTGGGTACTACTGTTCATCTCAATAATTAACGTGGCACCATTTATAATTACACTTTCCTATTTGAGCTAGTTTGAGCATAGTCTGCTAATGACAAAGACAATTTGAAAGTTTTCYAATTTGTTCACAAACAAACAAAAGTTTGAGAAGCTAGATTATACCCTGATCTCACTTACAGCTCTAAAGCCAGTAGTGGCCCTTTATCAAATGTAATAGAAATTTAKAAAAGTAATAATATGCTACAGCAGAACTGTAGCTCACCTTTATTTACATGCATCAGACCCTCAGAGCTAAAAGGAGTTGCGTGTGATTGATTTTAGTCAGAGATAGGTAGTCCAATATACTCTGAAAACAGGGATGATTGGTGCAAATTTCCTTCCCATCCCCAGTAAACCCATTCTAATCTCCTGCTGGATTCCACATTTAATTCCCATAAGTTCCCATGCTACTATTATTATTTTTAAGAGTGTCAACATACCAAAATCAGCTTGTCTCTGCAATTCAGTGGTTCTGCACAAGTTAAAACACCTAAAAATTAACCTTCATGTTTCCTTCTGTTTACATTTGACAACTATTGTAAGATTCCAAGATAAGTGTATGTTCTTTATTAATCCTTTTGACAAGAGTTCATTATTCCTTAAATGTTACATGTCACAAGTAAGTATAGTTACATATATTAACTACAAGTCAGAAGACACATACATAGTATTAACTGTTCAAATATGTCATCAATTTAGGAGCCAATCTAGCCCTAATTTACTGCACAGAATTAGTCAAAGTTCAATGGCTTTAATTCACACTTCTTTTATCTAAAGTTACAAATCAAAACCACAAAGCAACGCAGATGACATATGAGTGTCCACCAATACGAACATAAAAATATTCAGAATAAGGTCTTAAGGAAAGGACAGACGTAAACTTCTGGATAGAAAACATTTAGAATGGGGCGAACTTTCTGAAGTATTATGTATCATTTACCATCTGAACATTACAATACATTGTACCGCTAAGGCAACAGGTGCTGGATTAGTGGAAACCATGGAGAAGATTAGGTCCAAGGAAGCTTGCAGGTGCTGCAGACCATCATTAACTTAGCTACAACTACAGGTATCAGCCAAGGACACTTGATTAATTAGGCACCGAGAGATACACCCTGTGAACAAATAACTCCACACTCTGTTTTCTGGAACTTCTGGTTTGCTAACAGTCTGCCTTAAAATGGTATTGAAAAACACAGCACTTGCACTACTGGCTAGAATCACAGTAAAGCCACGCACTGGCAAGCTCCTTAGGCAATTCAGAACACAATTGGTACATGTCACAGTTTTGGGCTGAGTCTCTGCTAGTCCAAGTGCAATCAGATGACTGCTATTATGCAAGTCTGCACATACTCACYGCACGAAAGACCCATTCTCTTGTGACTTCATTTAGAAAATCAAATTTAGGCATGATATTAGTACATTCCAAGTGACTTTCAGTAATAACATCAGCAGCATAATCTCAAAATTTGATTTTCTCTTATACTGTCATGCAGAASGTCAGTACATTAAATCATTTATCTGAACTCTTCACAGTCTTTGGAAACATACAGTAGCTAATTTAAAATACTGTGCACATTAAGAGGGGAAATAGTCTTTTAAGTCCAACATATAAATGCTTATACATATATTTAAATTATATTCTATATCGTTTAGCATCAACACATCTCAGACATATTGTATTAACATTTACTATGTCACTGTCATGCAGGTAAGAGTGCTAATATAATAAAGCGGTTCAGCACCAGAAAAATGGTGCTTTTGCGATGTATTTACTAACAAACAACTATGCATAACTGAAAAAGGACAGAAAAGTACACAGAGTATAGAAACTTAATGCCTTAAATGTTACTTGCAATCCCAGAACAATGTATCTTTTTAAATTAAAAATCTAGATTCCACAGCAAACATTCCCTTTGGTATCATGTACATGTGTTAGKAGTAACTATTGTTTCCTTAGTTACAAATATATTCTGCATTTTACTAGGAAAAGTAGGCTGCATGTATGTGTGTGTATATATATATACACACACACATATGTATATGTACCTGTATGTATACTACATGTATATAAATAAAAAGCTGTCATTAAAAGACATTGCAACACCATCAGAGAAGTGCATGGACTTCTTAAATACATGGACTTCTTAGGCATACACACTGCAAGAACTGGTTGGCAATTACAAATTCCGTGTGTATTTATAAAGAATTAAAGTCTTTTTATCCTGGTATATTATTTGTAATATCAAACCATGCAACCCTAAATCAGAGGTGACAAAAAAAAGAACCAAACTTGTTGGTGACACAGGGCTTCATGTGCTTTCAGCTGGTGTCATTTTCAGTTTGCAGTCGCTCAATCAGTTGTTCAGCCTATGAAAGAAAGCAATGCATTAGCTACACAGTTACTGAGTATACGGAAAGTTTCAGTTTAAAAAATACCAGTGATAGGGATGAACAAAGCACACGCTCCTCGTTTTGCATAGACAAAGAGTATGACAGAAGTAAAATGCAATGACTGTTTTAAAAGTTTGATAGAAAAAGTCTGTTGTTTATTTCCTGATCAGAACAAGAAGAACAAACTGTGAAAGTTGGAATATGTTTGAATAAATGGTAAGTCAAGAAGGATAATTTTAAAGACCTTGAAAGCCAGCAGTGGTCAGGTCAACCAATCTAAAAGAACTGTTATTGACAACCTTTTTTGTCAGGTCTCACTGAATTAATCTTCTCACTCGAACTAGTCCTGGAGGAACCATCTTAAAAGGAAAGAAGCTTAAGCATAGTATTTTTATCACACAGCAGATAGACAATCAGCTACTTTGGTAGAAACAACAAGACTTGAGTAAGTCTTGCAGTTAATTTGAAAATAAAGCTAGAAAAAGAAAAAAGTAACTGAAAATAAAGTTATCTCAAACTTGCTTTGCATTCTTAAACAAATACCACATTCAATTTGTTACTAATAAGAGAATCAAGAACACTTTTTTCAACTTGTTAATGGGATATTGCAAAGTATCTCTTGAAGTACTTCTATACTGTATAACTAAACTTGGTAGAGACATTCCTGAGTCACCCCATGCAGTAAGCAGTATAGTTACATAGCTGCTGTGAAGGCCTAGTATCTCTGTGTGAAGCTGTGTTGCACAGACACATCTGCTTGTTTGGACCTAGATGAGGACTCCGAGGGTGCCACCAAGAAGCTTGACTTTTCTCTCTCTCTCTCCCCCCCCCCCCCTTTTTTTTTTTGGAAGGGATGGTGGTGATCATGGTAAAAGGCTTTCTAGATTCTTCTTAAAAGTAAATCACTTTTCAGCACTGCTGCTTTGAGGCTGTCCAATGACACCCCCAAAGACACCAGGACAGGGTACCTATGGTGTAGCTGCATTGCAAGGACGAGTTCCTTGCTCTTCCAGCTAAACAGTGAGAATGTCTAATCTCTACTCACAGATACTGGTACTAGAAAAAAATTTTTGCTAAGCAGGAACTTGTTGCTTAATGAGACAACCAGACAACAAGATGAGAAAAGCTTCATGTGAAATGATATAAGCAGCCATTAGGTAGTCATGTATTTCACCTAAATTGGATTAACCAAGGTATATATAATACCTATTCCATTGTGTTCCAGGATATTTTCCACAATGAATATCCACATTCTAATACATTTTTCCACAATAATACCACTAATAGTTATAAAGGGTAATCAGAAGTAAAACATATTTAACATAAGCTACACAGTAGATCCAAGACYACAAAACTGTTTGCTGTTAATGGGAATATCACTTGATTTTTTTAATAAGAACAATATTAATTTTTTTTCAGTTAAGACAAAATATGCAAAATTAATTATAGCAACTATTAAAATAATTGTTCTAGGATTTTCTGGACAAAGTTAAGCTCTGTGAAAGTCACCACATTTTCAGCTTGCAACTGAAAAGCTATTGGCATATTTGGCATTACACTTACCGTGATAAACCAGTAAGAATTGACTCTGTAAAGCAGTCTGGCGAAGAATCCTAGCTGACTGGCTGGAGCCAAGACGTGAAGATGCAAGTGGGCTATTGAGCAGAAGGGAGGCCAGTGAAAGCCCATTCTTCAGAAAAGGAAAATGAGTAAGTTCAAATATTTTATTAGTTCAGAAAGAAGATGAACATCATAAGTCATTTACCATGATCACTGAGATCACTGAAGCTTAACTTTTAGCCTGGCATGCAAAAATCATTACATTTTACTTTTGGATAAGGGCATGAACAAAAGCGTGTGTTTCTCTTTGTGCTCTCCAGGCACCTTTTTTAAAGCCGATTAATCTCCTGCTTTAATCTCAGTACTTAAAACATATATATATTTTTAATCCTCTCTCTCTTTTTTTTTACGTATGCCTTAAACGTACCATTTCTAATTTTCGGAAAATCAATTGTTACCTAGATAAAAGTATCTTCTACCTTTTTAACCAGGCTGGCCTGCCTTCCTATGCTACCTTTCAATTATGTCTTCATTTGCTTCACTTTGCTAATGAATTTATTACTAGTTTAAAAGAGTTTAGCTACTAAATATACTGGCTTAAACTGTAGTCAAACCAATGCAGATAAGCACAATGCAGTTCCCTGCTCAAAGAGGCCAAAGTTTACCTCTCTTCCAGCATCTAGAACTYTGGAGCATACACTCAGCATATAATTAAAGAGCAGCCTTTCAGACATCTTATTTGAAGTGCCATTCCTTCCCCAACACACGAGCAAGACAATTTTAGAGTTGTGAGGAAATTTGCACTAAAAGTTCATCAGAAAAAACAAATAAGCAAAAAAAAATCCTCCAAAATATGTTCATACCCATGGCCAGCTATTCTACTTGAGAAGTCAGGCATTAAGCCAGTCCAACCCCCCTTCAATAAATCATACTGTAAGGTGTTGTCATTATCTCTAAAATACCACTTGGGAAAGTCAAGAGCATATTTAGTATATATAGAAAGCTTCATTTACATACCTTACATCATTCATGTCACTAAAATTATTATGTTGGAGGACTTTTTTTCCAACTTCCATCATTTTCTTCACTATTAAATAGGAATAAATGTCATTTAATGCTTAATATTTTACGCACCATAGGTCTTTAGGTTAAGTAATTTGGAAAATCTCTTTGCTTTTCARAAGAAAAATCTTCAAATATTAATTTCAATAAACTAATTATACCGACAAGACAAACTCACACATTTTACAATAAAATACAAATACTGTAGCTTATAAGAATCAGAAAAAGATTGTAAAAGTTTATTACAAAGAAAAATATCCATGTCACTGATTTCCACAATCATGAGGCTTCTAAGTGTGACATTATTTTAACAGTGTTGACCAAAGCCATGGTCTCCCCTTAGCAGAAAACCTGCTAAGAGCATCAAGTCAGAATGCTAAGTTTACACCTACTACACATATTACAGCGCCTACCAGCTCTAGACAACTCCACAACTTACATCTCTAGGTACTAAGGTGAAAGCCTGATACACAACCTGCTCTTTTCCTTTAAGCCTTTTCAAGGTCAGTACACAAAAATGTTTTAGAGATGATAAACCAATTTAAACTAAAATAATTAAAAAGTTCTCAATCCTACTAAAAAGTATAAACTTTTTTCTCTATCAGATCCATAAAAAGAGAAATAATTCTAATACAAGATCTTAAGACAAAGTCTAGAAAAAATGTTTTGAGGCCAAATACACACAAAGCTAAACAGTGTTCAAAGTTGTGATTTACTTGACAAAACATTGCAGCAACCCAGAGCACCAAATCACTTTCCTCCGCATCAAACGCACACTAACAAGACTTGCAGCTTTACCTAGAGGTATGTGTTCTTTCTTCAGAGTCTTGCAGTTTCTCACGTGCTCCACGGGCACCACCAGGTAGTGGTGGGRTGCATCGGGCTTGATATCTCTGAAGCAAACCAGGTCTTCATACTGGAAGGGAATACAAACATGCTAAGTGTGCCAGGGTGAGGAGAGCGACAAACAAGCAAAGTCATTCCCCACAGCAGGGTCATGTTGGGTGCTGTATCTGAAATAGCTAGGTAAAAATCTCAGAATTGCAACATATTTTTTCCATTACTACATCAAAGTAAGTTATYGTAGACTGTGTCTACAAAAGGAGTTTCAAGGATGATTTTTCACCTCCGCTGACTTTCTGCTTTTGGGCCTCCTCACCATCCAGTAGCACAAATTCCTGATACACAACTGCTTTAAGGCTTCCTGCTGWTGCAGAAGCATTTAAAAGGACAAGGTATTTCCTTCCATCTGATCAAGGTCTCACAACACTTCCACATAGGACTGTCTCCACACTAGGTGACAACGCCAGGGGTGGCAGTATTTTCAAGTGCTACTACTAATGAGGAGCTGAAACTGAAAACAGACTGAAAACTGAAAACAGACACAGCCTAGGAGAGAGAACCCAGGTCTACCTTGTATGCCACTATTACCAACCTAAAAGGGATCACACAAAGATTTACGGATATTTTTAAAAACASAGAGGGCCAGATGAAGAAGCCCGAGCCCGGGCGGCCACGGTTCAGCCTGCGGCACTCCTATGCCCGCAGCCGGGCCCCAGCCGCGCAGCCCCCGCGCTTCGGCCCTTTCCGCAGATCCCCCCGTCACTCYCCGCTCGTTCCCTCGTCTCTACACTGGAAAGGGCAACGGGCAGCGAGCGCTCAGAGGCGGCGGCAAGGTAGGGCCGGGCGCCCGCACGCACCTGGCAGGGCAGCAGCGCCGTGCGCGGCTCCTCGCGGCGGGCGATCCTGCAGAACACGCACGTGGCCTCGTAGCCGCCGCCACCGCCGGCTCCGCCGCCGTCCGGGCGCCCCTCGGCGGGCGGCGGCATCGCAGACCCGAGCAACGGCCGCGCGCGCCCCCTGGCGGCCCCGCCCACGGCCAACGGCCGCCGCCAACGGCCGGCGCGAGCAGGGCCGCCGCGCGGGCACGGTTCAGCGGTTCAAGCAGCGGCGAGACGCCGTGTTTTACAGCAACAGCCTCGCGGGGGAAGGTTTCCCCCCACACACAGACGTTTTGTCCGCGCTCTTTCCTCCCGAGAGCTCCTTGTCCACGCACAGCAGCGGCAGGGCCGAGCGCGGTGACAGATTCAAGTTAGCTAGGAGGCACTCAAGCTGTTTCCAACGAATGACACCAGCGGCAACACTTCTAAAGATTTGTGCAGCTCAGGGTGGAGACGATGTGTGTTCTCCGTCCCTCTGGCACCTGAGTATTTGGCTTGTTCTGAATTACCTAAACAACGCCGTCTGAAGCTTCCGAGCAAACCTGCAGGCTCGTGCTGACTCACAGAGTCAGTCCCAGCACGCGAACGCTGCTCGCCCCAGCTTTGCTGTAGAGCAGCTGGGAACACTGCGAGTGCTTTCCGAGCAGACTCAAAAACCTCCCAAAATGGGAGACTGCATTCCTCAGTGTAGCAGCTTTCTACATCTAAATAATATAATATTAGCATATTATATCTTATCCTGTTATATATTAATATATTAATAATATTATATCTCAATAATTTGTACTGTAAATCACTCTCACTTTTCATTAGACTAGTTGCACAGCTGCAGAGCCACTGATCACAGGTTTAGTAACACTAAATATATTTCAGAACAAACAAGTTGTGATGGCAAAAGGAAAATTAGGTGGTTCCTAATTGGTTCCACTGGTAAACAGTATGGTTGTCCTGGTTATGAAAGACACAGAAAAAGCAGATTTGCTGAATGCCTTCTTTGCCTCAGTGTTCACCAAGGGCAGCCCTCTGGAATCCCAGACTCTAGGGACCAGAGAAGMAGCCTGGAGAGAGRAAGACTTGCCCTGCATAGAGGAAGATTGGGTCAGAGAGCACTTAGGGAAAGTTGATTCCTACAAATACATGGGGCCTGATGGGATGCACYSCAGAGTGCTGTGTGAGCTGGCAGRYRTCGTACATAAGCCGCTCTCCATCATCTTTGAAATCATAGATCATAGAATGGCTAGGGTTGGAAGGGACCTGTAGAGGTCATCTAGTCCAACCCCCCTGCACAC
>PTEX01000033.1:1742134-1763426 GCA_003342815.1 Eudromia elegans
CCTTTGATCCTCACCCACAGGCTCTCGACTTGCGTTCCACCCTCCCCTACGCCAAGCTCCATACACTCCAGCTGCTCTCTCACATAAAAGGTCCTGCAGAATGTGGGATGTGCCAGAGGACTGGAAGAAAGCCAGTATCACCCCAGTCTTCAAAAATGGCAAGAAGGAAGACCTGGGCAACTACAGGCCGGTGAACCTCACCTCCATCCCTGGAAAAGTGATGGAACAGCTCACACTGGCTGTTGTCTCCAGGCACATGGAGGACAAAGCGCTCAGGAATAGCCAGGATGGATTCACCAAGGGGAAACCATGCTTGACTAACCTGATAGCCTTCTATGATGGAATGACTAGCTGGATAGATGAGGGCAGAGYGGTGGATGTCATCTATCTGGACTTCAGTAAGGCTTTTGACACCGTCCCTCACAACATCCTCCTAGACAAGCTCTGGAAGCATGGGATAGATGAGTAGATGGTAAGGTGTTTTAAGACCTGGGTGGATGGCAGAGTCGAGAGGGTGTTGATCAGCACTACAGAGTTTAGTTGGAGGTCTGTAGTTAGTGATGTCCCTCAGGGGTCAGTCCTTGGYCCAGTCTTGTTCTGTTTATTCATCAGAGACTTGGATGAAGGGATGGAGTGCCCCTTCAGCAAGTTTGCTGATGATACCAAACTGGGAGGAGTAGTTGATAGYCCTGAGGGCTGCGCTGCCATCCAGAGAGACCTGGACAGACTGGACAGCTGGGGAACGAGAAACCTCATTAAGTCCAACGAGGCCAAGTACTAGGTCCTACACCTGAGGAGGAATAACCCTAGACACTAATACAGGGTAGGGACTGACCTTCTGCAGAGTATCTCYGCAGAGGGGGACCTGGGTGTCATGGTGGATGGCCAGTAGACTATAAGGCAGCAGTGCAGCCTCATGCCCAAGAAGGCCAATGAGATCCTGGGGTGCATTAAGAAGAGTGTCTCCAGCAGGTCGAGGGAGGTGATTCTGCCCCTCTACTCAGCCCTGGTGAGGCCGCACCTCGAGTACTGTGTCCAGTTCTGAACTCCCCAGTACAAGAGGGATGTGGAGCTGCTGGAGAGAGTCCAGCGCAGGGCTACAAAGATGATCAGGGACCTGGACCATCTGTTCTATGAGCAAAGGCTAAGAGAGATGGGCCTTTTACAGCCTGGAAAAGAGAAGGCTGAGAGGGGACCTGATCAGTATGTGTAAGTACCTGAGGGGAGAGAGTGAGGAGGATGGTACTGGCCKCTTTTCAGTGGTGGCCACTGATGGGACTAGGGGAAACGGCCATAAACTGAAGCAGCAGAAGTTCCACAGGAACTTAAGGAAAATTTTTTTAACAGTGAGGGTGAGAGCGCCCTGGAATAGGTTGCCAAGAGAGCTTGTGGGGTCTCTGGAGATCTTCCAAACCCGCTTGGACACAATCCCGTGCCACGTGCTCTAAGTGATCCTAGTRGAGCAGGAGGGTTGGACTGGATGACCTCTMGAGGTCCCTTCCAACCTTAAGCATTCTATGATTCTATGATAAGCTCCCTTGTCAGCAATTAGTGATGTGTGTGGGATGTAATTCAGTCCTCCTGGATGAGCCGGCCTGCTCCTTTTCTGAGGTAGGAGCAGGCAAGTGAGTTCATATATGGAGATTATTCTGGCAATACCTAGCTCCTACTTTGCTGTAAGGCTGGCATCAGACTGTCCAGTGCCAATAAAACAGCATCGAAACCAGCATCAAAAATTAGTGCTTTACTGGGTACTTAGCAGCCTCATTGTCAATAAGCCTACCACATAGCCCAGAATGAAGAGTCTTCATCTGAGTACCAGTAAAGCACGTTATGTCTGGTGTACTTCTAAAATAGTTTCCCCTCTGAGAGGAAAATTAGGGCCCATAATTATTCTCATAGCTTACATTTTGATAAAGATTCATACCACTACTAGATTTAAAGTAATTGATAGTGTTCTGAAATTTTTAGTATTTCCTTACTAATCAGATTTTGTTGCTTTTCTTATTCTACATCTGTGCACAATAAATGAATTAAAAAACTACTCAGCTTTAGTTTTAGGTCACATATTTTGTGTTGCTTCAACAAAAATACACAAACAGTTTAGGAATATAGAAAGGGCACACAAAAGAACATTTACAGAGCTGCTTGACTTTTAGGAACATGTTGGTCAAAGCATGTTCAAAAAAGATGAAGAAATACATGTAATTATCTACAGGTGACAGAGGCCAACAATAGCAGTTTGATGAGAATTACTGATAACTCCTCCGCTAGATATGATAACTGGTACTTCTTAGCTCTTTAGCAGAGCCTATCTTTGAGTGAACACAARTATACGCCTATATTAGGAGATGCCATATCATTAAAAAAAAAAAAAAAAAGCTTTTTAGCCATTCCTTTTTTTCCCAGGAGATTGTTAGAAGTCTCTTTTTGAAGAAACTTAGGTATTTTTGTTTGCATAATCTGTAGCTTGAGCCATATTGTTTTATCTTTAAAATGTACTGAAGTCTGAATAAAGGAGAAGACATACAATGAGTTTCTGAATGCATAAATTCCTTTATTGAAAATATTGTGATAGCACTGCATTACATATATTCAATATTCATAGTTTCAAGGGTCACAGAATTTTGATCGAACGACAGTTTTGAATATAGAACACAGCATTTAGATATCCTCTGACAAATATAATATAATGGAATAAGGTGTAGGTAACAATAGTGAAATGTATGTAAAATGTGAGCTTGGTGGTGGTGTGGTTTTTTTTTTTGGTTTTTTTTTTTTTTTTGTTTTTTTTTTTTTTTTTTTCTTCTTTGAACTAGTTAAGTGGTGTGCCACCAGTAGAAAGAACAAACAGTATCAGATATTCCTGGTATCTTCAAAGCATTATGCTATTAGTAACTTCCAAAACATTTTACAGCATTGCCAATAAGAACTGTATTCGTGCCTGTATCAGAGCACCCAGAAGAAGAGTGTGAAAAGCCCACGTGCAGCGTGATACAGATACAGACTTACTGTATAGCATTGGCTTTTAGACTGTGAAATTTCTATGCAGGACTAAGATTCGTTGTTGTTCTTRAAGGAAAACTGCTCATTCTGTTTACTATTTTGGAATATATTTAAAAGGGGAAAAGCAGTAACTAAATTGAGTTATATTACTCAATTACTAAGACTCCAAAATTAGGCARTACTGTTTAATGCATGGAAGCACGTTGCCATTTCTAACAACCTGCCTTTTTCAGGACAATGATACTCTTGGTTTTAAGGGCACGACAAAACATCCTAGTGTTGCTAGAAAATCTATGTTGGCAGGCTTGGAACTGTTTAAATATTTGTTTAAACTATAGCTTAATTGCAAAGCAGATTTCTTTAGAAAAAAAGCCTCAGTTAAATTTTTCCCTAGTTGCCGAAGATTTCACAGCACTGACCTGTTTAGAGTTGAGCCAAGCTTTACCACATGTCATCTTCTTAGTGTTGGGGGGGATAGAAGGGGAAAAGTGACAAGTATTTCACAAAAAACAAAAATACTTAGTTGCCTGTCACATCCTAAAGCAGCCTGTTGCTTCAAGTCTTTCTCAGGAAGAAAATAATTTATTAATTACTACAGAATCAGGTATTACACCACCATGACCTAGACRGTTAGGGAAATATCACTCTTCTCAGCATCTCCAGATCATGTTTTCCCCTTAACAAAAAAGATATCCTTCAGTTTGCAAGGAACTGCTCATAAAAGCTCAAGGGGTGGTTTATTTTGAATCGCTTGGTGGCGACGCAGAGAACCAATCTCCTCTTAGAAAGGCCTTGGGTAAGTGCCCTTGACCACGAGCAGGGCAGCCGCTTAGGCCATCCTGCAGTGCCCATCCTGCTGAGCGCGGYAGCGCCGGCAGCGTGCCCAGCGCCTCCGAGCGCTGCCAAGGAACGGCCAGCGGCACCGTTGGGAAGCACTAAMCCCCTCTTCCCCCATCTCAGAGAAAAACAGAATTATGCACTTAAGTGTTTCTCACAGAAAACACACCCTCTGATTAGGGCAAAGTGAAAAGCAAATCTCATTTACAAAATAAAAATATAAAAACTAACTTCAAAAATCAAATAAATTGATTCGGAACAAATGCCAATGCATTAGAAACCTACCTGAATAACAATTGTTTATCAAATTGATATTTGAAAACCTAAAAGAAAAACTCAGACATTACAAAAAAAAGCTATACAAAACAATAAATAAAAAGATCTTAAAAACACGTTCCCTTAAGTGCTGTGTACACCTTCAGATTTTTTTTCCATGGCAAACAGTATGCTGTAGATTTTGGTAACGCAACCTTTTATTTTTGGTTAGCATTTATATTTCGAACATAAATATACATGGAATGTACTAGATAGTTACAGTTTTCCCACAGTATCTTTTTCACAGTTACAGGAAAAGTTTTCACCTCATACACCGTGAATGTTTTCATAAGCATCATATCGTTGATGGAGACGTGTGAGAGGAGGAAGTAAAAAACACCCCAAATTGGYATTTACTGTCCTGTCTCTTACTGCCTCGCAAAACCAAGTTTTCTTTTGTTTGGTGTAGTCATGCTCCAGTACAATTTGAGGAAAAAAGCGTGTAACATTGTGAGGCAGCCTGCACCCTCTCTTCAGCTTTTAAGTGCCTAATGGATCCAGTCCTTMAGGCAGTCAGTAGTTCATTCAAATGTCCATACTTCCACATCTTGTATTATGAAATCTTCTTTCTTAGATAAGATGTCATTATTGAAGGTGCTGCAGGAATTGCTTCGCCCATGATACAAATCTGCGTCTAACCATAAGCCAAATCGGCCACTAAAAAAGAAATAAACAAAAAATTTTAAGTTCACATTCAACAGTTAAATCTACATCCATATCYAATCTTTCTAATTACTCAGGCTGACAGTCATAATTAGTCATTAGTACATTCTTTGTTAGACTTTGTTAGACAAAACCTCCTCTCTCCTCCAGCCAAAATCACTGGGAACAAGCAGAGTGGAAGCTTTAGAAACAACCTGAACGGCAATGCAGAAAGACTTAGGGAATCCTGAGAAGAACTTAGGTTGAACATGACAGCACTGGCAAGGTGGTTTATAGCAGTAAGTGAAACACTACAGCCTTGAGCATGTGCCCATAGCAGCTGGCGGTCAGGAAAGCCAAATCTGGCTGCTGCCAGCTCGTGGTCTCTCAGCTACCACCCTGAAATCAGCCCTTGATTTCAGACCCACTGTCCTTTGAAATTTAGGGCCTGATTAAGTAGTGCCCGTATCATTGTTTTGCGCAACAGCAGAACAATGACAGTTCAATAAACGACTATGGAGGAAACACTAGAGGCTGATGGCAAAATTGCCATTAGAGGTTATCTTCCACTTGAAAAACTTCTTAAACAGTAACCCAAGTATCTGCTCGGAACATCTGTTGTTGTCCTCTCCCTCCTGTCTCGGAAAGAAAAAAAAAAAAAAAAAGGACCCTGCACAAAATTTACTCTCTGTAGGCATTAGAAATTGCTATGGGTTTGTAACAGTAATAAGCACCTTACTGAAAAAAATCAACCAGAAGATTTGATTTCAAAGCTGAACACTCACCCCCCACCTCCAAGTTCCAGAGAGCTCATGTCTCCATTGATGAAGTAGGTGTTCTCACCACTCCATTTAAATACCTGAGGAGAAGAAAAACATTGTGTGTGTACATATATATTTTGTATATTATATCATATATATTTAAACACACATATATATTTGATTGTTCTCCCTACTACCTCCTTAGGGGATATTTTTGAATACTTTTTTTTTGAAAGAGAAAGAGTTCGTAGAGGATAAAACAAATAATACAAATCTGAAATTATCATTTTTTCTAATCCGTTTTTAAATTTTACTTGCATCTTCAAGTCAATAACTATTTTGTTAAAAAGAAAGGAAGAAAGGACCAATGTACTCCACACTGACAGGCAGGAAGGGTATTTTTCATTAAGGGGTATTCCAATGGCACTCCTATCTCTGCTTTATCGCCGCTGTGATCTTAAGCACTTGTGAAGTTGAACCTTACTCCTGATATTGATCACTACTTACCAAGATTCATTTTTGACAGTCCATTCATCACCCCTATGACCCCCCATCTCAAACGCCTTAAAACCTCTGCACCCTCTCAAACTAAGCATGACAATTAAAACAACTTTTGCTTAAACTTGCGCTGAAGCAATGACATAATTCATCAATAAATCAACAAACCTTCTAAAATTAAATACACAGTCTTTGTATTTCCCCCCCCACCCCCCCATAAATGCTTCAGAATTGGAATCAAAAAATCCCATCTGAGAAAGACCACATCACTTACCTTGAAATTTGGACTGAATGTGTAGAGGAATGTTTCACCTGTGCCATAGTAGTGGTCACTAAACCTGAAAGGATGTGTAGCATACGCTCCAAATATCTGTCAGAATAAAATGATTAAGCCATTTTGAGGACAAGGCAAAAGTTAAAAGGAATAAACTTTCAACGCTACTACTGGAGTAGTAGTACTGAAGTCTTCTTCTTTCTGAAGAAAAATGGTGCTGGTGTCTCACACTAAGACAACTAGTCAGTGAAATGTATCAGATTAGCAAGTGCCCCTGAAAATCTTCTGTATCCTTTTAAGTTTAAAAGCCTCATGAGAACAGAAATGAGGCCTCCAGGAGCTATTAGAGTGCTACACCTCCACAGAAGCCCATCTGTAATAGCTTAATTATGTGAGTTACACAAGGAACTTACTTTGGCGGACACTATTAGGAGGTGCACTCATTGCTATTGTGAAACTGTGGGAGTTCTTGTTCTGCTAGTTCTCATACGCTTTCTTGCCTGTCAGTTTAGTTTAAGCAGTAGAGAGCACAAAAGAAAACCCAACAAATCAAAAACTTAGCACTTCAGCACTCATTTTCTTAAACGATGCCCTTCCAGTGCAACCCCTGCAAAACGAGCTTTCCTTACCTGGTTGTCCATATCCTTGATGACCAGGAGAACAGGACTGTCAAGGGCTGCCGATTTACGGTACAGAGTCTTGAGGCTGGTCCCGTGCTCCAGCGTGCTGTACGCCAGCCGCCACGGATAGCCCTGCACTCTCGCTGGCAAGCGCCGGGCAAGCTAGGCAACAAACAGGGGCACGCAAACACAATCAGTTAGCAGGCCACAGACACACTGTTCCCTTTCCCACAGCAGCTTCTGAGCCRAAAGAGCATCTGTTAGTGCCTAAGCACCTCCGCTGTCTGTGCACGGCYGTGTACTCTGAACCCTATTGACTGCATTTGTGTCATCTGGAAAAGAGTTTGAAACTGGCACTGAAGGAGAGGATGGTTCTCAACATCACTAYACAAACTCTCCAGGGTTGCAACAGTAAAAACAAATGTTTCAAATAAGCAAGTGTTAAAACAACAGAACCTTGCACAAATGCAGTCCAACAAACTAAGCGTTTTCCAAGCTGTGAGGAAGTGCCAGTATCATCCTCAGAAGGCAGGTTGTTCACAYGCAGCTCACAGAGCACAAGAGCAAATAAGGAAAATTCCTTTTTCTCTTGCCATACCTGCTCTATGTGCATGTTCTCCAGGAGAGCACTGTGGTGCTTTAGGACAGGTAAAGTATCATCATCATCCTCTTCRTAGTAACTGCAAACGCTCTTCCGTCTTTTTGCTTCTTCTACGGTAATGATCTGTGGAAAGAGCAACAGACACTAACCTAAAGCATAGCTCTCATTTTGTCGATCCTCTATGGAGGAAAATTAATTTAAAACAACACACTCATTAGCTACYATACTTTGTGAAACACAAACAATATATGGAATAGAAATATCAAGCACAGGCAGCCTGAACTGAAGACGGTTAAATTTTCAAATAGCAAATAGCAAGGTGTCTTTGAGATAGCGTGGGCAGGGTGCTCAGAATTGCTTCATATCCTAGTGACTTCTAACACAAAAGCTTCTTCATTTTCCTTCATGCAGCAAGTATATTAATTATTTTCTTAGCTGCTAATGAGTAAATATATGAACAACTTTAAAATTTCACCTTCCCTTTTTATTAAGATGGCAGGGTTTTTTTCTGTTTTTATTTACCCATGTGAACATGCTTTTGTGTATACAAACTGAAACAGAAGGCATATATGAAAGAGTTAAAGAAGGCAAATCAATTTGAGCACGTATTTTGAAGTTTTATCATGTAGGAAAGCTACTGAGCGAGATATTCAACATGCAGTTTACATTTGTAAGTTCCTTAAAGTACTCATTTTGAGACGAGTAAACGTCTTTATAGAATGTGTTCTCTGCTGAGAATGACTAAGTAGCTCTTTGGAGACTTGGAGACATTTCAAAAGAAAAAAAAACGGTTTTATAAAGCACCATTTTAAAACAGTGCTTTTAAAAGATGCATCCATATAAATATTTTAAATTTAGCTTTGAATTTAGCGACTATAAAACAGAGCATAAGGTTCTCTCCAGCAATTACAGCTAGATGCGCCACCTTCTCCAGCAGCGCTAAAAGCGATGAGAATGCGAGTCCATACATTTAATGCTTGTCTATAGAAGGTTCTACAGCCTGCGGCCTGGTAACAAGAATCAGTGGATAAATTATGAACCTCGTGCTGTTAAGCACAGGAAGCAGGAGCCAAAACCACCCCCCGTCCTGCCCCTTGAGACAGGAGCTCCTGATCTGCAGCCTACCTACCCGGTGAGCGCTGCGCTCCGCTGAGCCCAATGGCCAAGCTGGCAGGGCAGCAGCGTTTTACCATGAACTCTGTGTGTCACCAGGGCACCCCAGCGAGAGCTCAGAGATGGGGCTGATGAGAAAGAGAGCGGAAGCCAAGATGCCCAGCTACAAAACAACTGGGAAACGTTAAACCACCTTCCTTCCACGAGCACGTTACCACAAGGGTCTTATCGAGGAGAGGAACCTCAGCACGTCGCTGCAGAGCGTCCTGCCCCGCTTCCACCTCCATTCCTACAGACACAGCTTCACAACATCTCCATGGTATAGAGAGAAAAAGCTCTCTAGAAGTCACGCACACCTTCATATCATTGCTCAAGCCTGCAGAACCTGTTACTGGTCCAGGCAGCTTCCAAGGGAGTGCAGAGCTCCTACAAACCTGCTCCACAGGCAAAGCACAGTCAGGTCACTGGAGAGGCTCCAGGGATGGACTTAGCCACCACAAAGCAGGGAAGAGCCTTCCATGAACAGCCGGAGCTGCAAGGAGGTCGCTGTGCACAGGACAAAACCCTAATGGTGTCTGTCACACCGAGTACCTCCAGAAAAATGGGAGCAATGCATGCACTATGGTCACCTACATCCACCCTGCATTCACCTGCAGGCACAGAGAGCTGTGCCAGGGGCAGCAGCGGGAGTAGGGCGGCCGGCACCACGCACAGGCTGAGACGACAGGGCAGGGCCCCAGGGCAAAGCCCAAACCACACAGTTACTGTAACGTGGCCCCCTGAATCCAGGCTCCACACCCGTTGCTGCTCAGCTGCTCCCTGTCCCTCCAGTGCTATCGAATTCAGGCTCAACGGGACCTAGTCAAGGGTCACCTGAGACAGGAGAGAATCCTGCACTAGAAAAGCGTTCATATTGCAAATCTCAGGGAAGACTGAGAAAATTCAGGCTACTGAAAACTGCTAAGAAGAACATGGGGTTTATGCTTTTGTTAATATTTTTCCACCTCTTGAGGGATTTTACCTTCCTCCTCTCTCAGATCATCACTTTCATTTTTTAATTGATTGAGCATCTCTTTTTAAGCTTGAATCAGAAGTTTCCTACCCTCCTTTCAAAGACGATTCTCTGGGCTTCCCAGGAGGAAATAAAAAAGCATCCCAGTAAATCAAACAGCAACTGTTATCTGAAGCAAAATGTAACTATGTTTACAGACTAGACAACTACAGAAAATCTATTAAAAACAAACACAGATTGCAAATCAATTCCAAATTGCCCTTACTTATTACCTAAAAGGAAGAAAGTTAACTAACTTTCTTCACTGTAGGAGTATCTGTTCAGCCTAAACTTTACCAATGCAGCTCTTTTCACTATAGCTGAAGCACACGTTTGAAATAACTTCAGATTCAAAAAATTGCAGCAAAAGGATCTGTAAGGCAAGGTATTTACACAGGCAAAAGCAAAAACAAATGAAAAGAAATAGCTATGACAGAAACCAGAGTTAAGAAACCTTGTTAAGATTTGTAAGTATTTTCATCTACAGAAATGAAGAAGTAGGTTATGTGGGGGGGAAATACCCAACGAAAAGTATAACTAATCACAAAGTTCCCTTTTTTTACTAGGAAATGCTATATCGGGTGCATGCCATTCAAACAGGGACACAGCCAAACATACCTGCACACAAGGCTCCTGGCCAGGTCTCGAGCAGTAAAGGATGCGGATATTCAAAGGCGCCTGTTGCCCTTTCATTGCCYACCAGCCTGTGCCGCAGCAGCTGCTGCACTCCTTTGCTCTAGCGGCAAGAGCTCTCGCCCACAAGCAAGACTGGCAGTTACTGTCTGCAGCTCACTTTGATAAAACCGCTTATTTATGTCCCTACCATCATACTTTCTGTTTCCCCAGAAGAGAGAATGAAACTTTCGGAAGTGATCATGCCCAAATTTGGCCTTTACACAGATATTTCCTTGCAGGACTACTTTCAATTTGTAAAGCCAGAATCTAAAATATGWGACACAGGATACATCCTTATAAGCATTCCCAGCTACTACTTTTCCAAACACAGATTTAAATAAAGTGACGAGAGACAAATTCACCATGTGGCTGGATCYCTCCCCTCTCTGTTCTTTAGATCACTGGCCCTCCTCCCTCATTTTATAATTAATAACATGCAAATAACAACTGAAGAGTGAAGGCTAGTGTAATATATGACTGTAGTCAGCTCTGCAAGAAATGAGGAACAACATTTTTTCATTCTGTAGTTTGTATAGCACCAACATGCAAAAACTGCAAAACTGCAAAAATAAGAGCTATTTAGGATTAGAGATTTTGTGTCTATGTTTCAAATGACAAGCCCCACTCTCAGCTCTTGGGCAGGATGACATATTTCAACATACTTCAGATTAATTACTTAAAATACTGACAGTGAAATCTGCAAACAAGTACACACTTAAGACAAATAATCAGATCTGTTTTAAAATAATCAACAAACTATTTTCCATTTGAAGATTTATTTTTAGTTTGTCAGCATATCTTTAGTGCAGCAAATACATGGTAATTCAGAAATAGAATAATAATAATTAAAAAATGTCACATGCATGCAGGATAGGGTTACTTTCCTTAGAAGCAAGGCTTTATATAAGTGAGAGGCAGAGAGATAAACAGAGACACACGAGTTGTTGAAACAGACTGCAAAAGCCCCATAATGCAATGTARTACATGATATAAAATATCTATCTTAGAAACTAATGTTTTAGTAGTAGTGCTGTATGCACCTGAGAAGYAATGGCTTGGCACACCACCACGGGTCAACGTATTCAACCAGCACACAGGAGTCTGTTCTGGTGCTTACGTGCACACAGGTTTATACACAGCAAATTTTACTAACGTGTAAGTATGATACAAATCTAGCAATACTGACAACTATGTGGGTTTCCAAAAGGCTAACATTGCATAACCAGCATATTTACATAACTCACACTGGCTGCAGGCCAGAAAGTTCCCAGTTGTTTGCCTGCCCTTTCTGGGAGGGAAGGAAGAAAGGAATATTTCAGGTAAACGAGCACAGTTGTGAGACAGCTACAAGCCTCGAGAACACTTCTGCATGAAGCAGCATTATAAACATCACATAAAACATCAGAAGCTCAGGCTCCTGACAAAGGGTACGTACTTGATGYAACATGCTCAAAATAATGACAGAAAGCACTCACCTCCCAGCTTTTAGTAGTTGGCTCACTGAAGAAGTTGTCTATCATATCAAGCTCCTCCTTGTCTACTACAACAAAACCTTGCTCTTTGGCGTCCTTCCCATATATTTCTGGTGACCATTGAACAAAAAATGTGTATAAATGATCTACCCTGTAGAAAGAGGAGGAAGAAGGGACAGTTTTTCAGTGACACAGGAATACAGCACTGCCACAGACTGCAGAGATTTTGCTCAGTAACTAGGAGGGGACAACTGCACAGAGCACAGGCTGCCCACGAGCCACACAGGGCATCGGCCCCTTCCATAAAGCTGAATTGCTGGCTAAAGTCAAACCCTAATTAAAGGTAGAAAGAGCAGAAAGAGCAGGTAGAAAGGACTTACAAGACTGGATCTTTCTCCAGTTATTCACCGGAAAAAATATGTCTGACAATTCTTTGATAAATACAAAGTGAGTAAAATCTTATAGACTCCTAGGAGATATTAAGTTACTTGGACTTACAGTATATGCACAAGTAATCTTGAAACACTGTGTTAGATCCTGCTCAGAGTCACTCCAGTCTAGAGTCTTTCCCAGTTTTTGCCCTGCACTCCCACCAATATGGGCTAGAGTGTCGTCCCTCCTAACTGCTTAGTTTGAACAGGCCCCAGACTGATGCCTGCTCAGGGCAGCTGCATTAGTTTCTAGTCAACATGAGAAACTGGAGGTGGTGCAGGGAGCTGACCCACTTTGGACATAAGAAATTTGGCTCCAATTTCCACCGCCCTCAGAAAGAATTAAAGGATTGACTTCGTTCCACTGTAGAAATGTCCTCCTAACCATGAGAAAGGAGCAAATTAGCATTACTGTTATGTCCTCTTTTTGTGCATATTCACAAATGCTTCTGTGGGCATGGCTACCAGATAACATAGCTGAATTTAAGTTTCCATTATCAAATAAAAGCAGCACCAGCAAAACCTTAAGATTTAATACCAAACACGACTGCAGTACCGTAGTCTCACATTTGTGAGCATCGCCTAACTGTGGCTCCTGAGGYGTCAACAGCCCCTCTCCACCCAGAACAACCAAGGTAGGTATAAACACACATGCACACACAGAAAACAAGGTAGCAGCGAGCAAGTGATCAGTCTGCAGGATAGCTGACAGTTTTAGCCAATAATGGCCTGGAAGGGGCTGAAAAAGGGGTCACAATCCCATTTTCAGCACTTCTCTCCTCTGTGACGGATCATGTGTTTTCACACCTCTAAGTAGAGGACTATGGAGAAAGCTTTTGAAAGCCACATCAATCACCTCATTTCATTCTTTTTTTGTTTGTTTGTTTTTGGTAAGACACAATTTGCCATCCATAAATCTACACTAGTTGTTCCCAATCACTCCTTGTAGTCCATGTGCCTGGAAAGGCTTCCCCCAGACCTTTCTGCAGCTCCTGAAGACCGCTGTAGAATTTGCTTTCCAGCCAGCAAAGATCCCACCCAAACGTTCGCAGCCCTGCAGAGGATGGAAGCAGCCCTGCAACCGCAGGCAGCTTCCTCAACACACTCAGTTATTTCCTGTCTTGCCCCACCCACTTGTGCATATATTCAGTTTGCTTCAGGAATCCGTAACTAATATTCCYTCTCCCGAGGGCAGAAGTGAAGCAAATCCTGACACGGCAGAAAAAAGGCACCAGCATAAACTGAAAAATAGGTGACTGCRGAAACAATGATTCCCAAAGGGCACTACTTCTAATGTAATTTTAACATTACACTACAGTGATATTTCTAAATTACTAAATTTCAAACAAAAACAATGCTTGAGGAACTCCAAGTAAAAAGAAAAATCCTATTAACAAAAATGGGAAAAAAAAGACATGAGTAGTCAGAAGGGAAGGAAATGTGGTAACAAATATGTTCATAGCAACACGCAGAGGTCACACTTTTTTTTTTTTTTTTTCCCCTAAATTAGGTCAGGAGGGAAAAAGAACTGTTTAGGTTATAGTTACRAGAGGAACTGAATCCTGGCAATAGCTTTAACCACTTCCAGGGACCGGAAGCCAGAAAAATTTGAAGTAGATGCACAGGGCACTGACAAAGACTGTTTTTAAACAACAAAAGCAATCACCAATAAAAGGTATTAGACAATTATAAATTATGTTTTTCTTACAGAATACATACTTTAAATCASAAGGTCCCATGCTGACACCACCACAACCATTTACTTCTCTCAGCATGGCAATGCTACCTGCTGGCTCTGCTGCAGGGAGAGGCACCCAGGTTCTCTACAATTCAGTGACACGAGGTCAGTGAGTGGGGAGGCTGGGGCTACCCCAGCTCCATCGGGCTGCGGGAGGCAGGAGAGTTGCACCTCACACATGTACAGTTCAACCACAGCTCCCGGCCCAGGAATGGGCATTAATTCAGGAGTCCTGTAAGTTTTACAGCTTTCGTACAGAGAGATCCAGCGAGATAATGATAACCCTTCACGAATAAGGGCCGCATACAAGACATCAAGCTACACATACAAACAGGTCTTCCTCATGTTCCACCTGTGCAGCTTGAGATCCTGTTTATCAGGAGCATCACTGTACTCAAGAGTAATTCACAAAGAGTCTAAATCTAAGCATTGTGCTACTTATGGATTCCATAAGAGCGCAGGGAAGGGTGGCCTGAGCATCAGAAACATCTGAACGATCGCCCCTTTGCACGTCACCCACGTCCAGAAGCAGCACACAGGGATGGACTCCAGCTACCAGTGCTGTAAGTCCCCAATGGCAATTGCAGCCAAGTCAGCCTGGGTGCCACYGGCCAGATACAGCGTAAGCAGAGGCACAACCAAGCAGCGTCCTCCTCTGCATTGCAAAAAGATCAAAGATCCACAGTGGCATGAAGAGAAAGAGCAGCAAGAGCTCCCCAAACCAGGCCAGCAACCAACACGAGAGGAAGGCGAGGCCAATAAAGGGAAGCAAAGCTCAAACTCTGCTAGCTCCCCACCTTGAGAATCCACCTGCCCCCTCAAACCACATGCTCCCACAGGACCGGATGCCCTCGCAGCACCGTGATC
This sequence comes from Eudromia elegans, assembly GCA_003342815.1. Lineage (NCBI taxonomy): Eukaryota > Metazoa > Chordata > Aves > Tinamiformes > Tinamidae > Eudromia > Eudromia elegans. The sequence goes on from PTEX01000033.1 coordinate 1,757,036, forward strand.
TCAGTGCTATGTCTTTTATACCAGTATCAGTGCAACATAAACATTTATAAATCAAACCTGTTACATAAGTTTATATTAGAGATAACCAACAAGATTTGATTCTTGATGGAGGAACTAGTTAGTGCTAAAATAAGGAAATTCTGTCAGGACACATTTTTCTGAACAAAACCATTCTGCATTAGCCTTTCTGCAAGGCCTTTAGGAAATCTCCGAGTGACTCAATTACCAATCTATCTACCTCTACCCCAAAAGAACTTAAAATAGGAAGTCTACATAAACATCCTTAAACACAAACTCATGCAGCAAACGCACACACAAACTTACCCTCCAACACTGTAAGCTATACCCATTGCAAGATTGTTCAGCAAAAGAATCACTCTCTTCACCGCTGTCCAAAAGCATGAGTGTGCCCCTGCTCCAATGAACAGGGTTAATGTCAGTTAACCTGACAAGAGGCTGCYGCCCTGTACAGAGAGGTCGTTATATAGGGCAGCTGCAGACGTCCATCTGCRCCCGTTTCGCACCTAAGGCGACTGCTCCCGTGATTGGGCAAGCAGCACAGAGGGCTCGAGAGTCACTGATTAACCCAGCTCCGATAGCCTGGGAGCAGCTCATTGAGGCCACCCAGCGCCCTGTAAGTCACGTACGAAGAAAGGAGGATTGGGACAGCAGGCACAAGGAAACATGATTTAAGATATATTAACAGCCTTAAAAAAAAAGTCCCAATAGTTTCCTCTCTGTACGAATGTTTTTGAAGCCTTCCATTACAGAGATATACAAGCACACATACTTTTTTTTTTTCTTTTTAAGTTAGGAGAAGACAGTCCTCCTCCGCCTTGCAGCTYTACCAAAGCCTGTCAAGGACATTAAAACATCAGGCTGTTTACGCAGGAGCAGCAACTGTTCAGGGAGCGGCTGCTCAAGGCCCCAGGGCCAAAACGCAGCCACTTTCGCAACTGGTTGCTGAAGCTCTCTCAACAGCACAGGGTAACAGGGAAAGAAGCAAATGCAATCAGAGGAAAWCTTAACTACCGTAGCACCTGTGGACAGGCACACTAATTCCTTCCACAGTTAAAGTTCCACAAGCTACTGTGACCGTGCTGGGCAGAAAGGTGCTTTATGGTCAATGGGACAGGAGTCAGTTTTACRTTTTTATACTTGAATATAATCCACATTGCTTTGCAGAATTTTAATGGAATGCTTATAGACACGGCAAGTTATTTTGATAGATTGTCTCAAAAGCACATTGCAAAGCTATCACAAATGGCCTGCTGTCCACAGCTTTAGCCTTCTCAGGACGGAGAACTCATAACCTTGTGATTTCTGGTAAAAGTATTATCACTACCAGTGGGAAGGGATACATTTYGTCCTGTGATGTACTGGAGAGTTTAAAGAAAACTTAATGGACKTGTTAGAAAAAGATACATCTTGTAATGAAATGAAAGAATGGATCATATCATAAATTTCTGCCCCGCGCTCTGGTTTTTTTAAATGCACCTCTATGCTGTTAAAACAAACATGCATGAAAAGCACCAAAAGGATCCAATCCTAGTGCCTTCAACACTGAAGCTTTGTTAAGCATAATACATCTAATCGTGAGATGCAGCTTCTGCAGTAGGGTCAAGTACTTCTGCAACAGCTCATTRCAGAAATTACCTTTCCCCATTCTAAAAACTAAAGTTTAAATTCATTTTTGGAACTTAAGTTCACAAATGAATTAGTCCTATCACTAAGCAGAACAAGTGGGGAAGTTAATTCCCAAGTGTGTGTCAAGCAGTTTAAGAGCTTTGCCTGTTAAAGAGAGCTATAAATCAAAGACAACCTCACTTTAGTTCAATAGTTTTATTCAACACTGGATACACTATCCTCAAAGCCAAAACCGACCCCATCAGGGGTCACCACTCCAACTCCTGGAATTATTTGCTCATCCTTAATCTAGCATTTTCTGAAGCCACAACCTTCTCAGCCCCCCGGGAGCCAAGGATTGGATTCAGCAAATAGCAAGCAAACCAAAAGCTATCTTCAATTACACCCTGTTCCAGCTGGATTAAACCTCCCCAGTCTTCCCTTCGTCAGCAGCTTCCACACTGCTCGTCTGCTTAGCACACTTCTAAACCAGAAGGAATAAGCACRTAAAACCACACACAAGCAACAATCTGAAAATAAACAAACAAAACCAAATATTATGAAAAATTTTAACAAGAAAAAAAAAGTGAAAATTGACTGTATATTAAAGAGATGTCACTGAATTATCACAAGTTCAGAATAATGCCTAGTTCACCAGAACCATGATTTTCCTACAGGTCGGACCCAAGAGCTGCTCTAGGTTACTTTCCCTTACAGAAAAGGAATGTAAGAGGAGGGAAAGAAAGCCTTCTCCTTATAGGAAGGGCCAGGAAATTGACTCCTTGCAGCTAGGGAAATTGCTGCAACTCACCTTTCCCGAGGAACAGCAAACCAGTACTCCGGCTGCTTTATCTTCTTACTGTACTGCTGAGACAAGGAGGTGCTCTGAGACGCGAAGGACTTCCTCATGGGCTTGCCCACTTTAATGCACAGAAACATTGGAGGCGTCTTGCTCTTCTCCTCTTTTGAAGGAAGCATATCTGAGCAAGAGAGACAACAGAAATGCTCGGTTTGCAGGCCGGTGACCACTGCGCCTGACAGACGAGCGGCAGCGAGGCGGGCACGCAGCGGCAGCAGCGCGCCAACCTATATGCCACACGCGGTGCTGCAGGAAAACGGGATGAGCAAGGGCTGCAGCTTCAGAGCAGCGGGGATTTTAGTCCCATTTCTTCTCAGCCTGTGACCCCTTTAGTTGCAGGGCTTCTTACAGAACAGCGCTCTGAAGCCAAAATGACAATGAGGGGTTAAAATAACATTGGCAAAACACAAGGCAGAACTGATTGCCAGCTGGGAGCAAACTGCAACGCATGCAGGCAAGGCAAGGGCACCACGGGCTACTCTTGCCACCCCAGCTAGCTCTGCCAGCTGCGCTGCTGCAAGGTACACAAGCCCCTTCTGCCTGCACGAGAACTGCTGAAATCAATTTGCCACCAAAGGGTTTCCATTAAAATACAGCCTCAGTCACACTGAATTTGACAAAGATCATTTCAGGGGAATACACAYGGCCTTTTTATTTTTCCCCTCCTCCTCACATGAGGAAGGACCAGCAGAGACCACCAGCAAGACATAAACYCCTCCAAAAAGAGCAGAAAACCTACTTAAGATACACTATTTTTAAAGTAAAGACTTCCATGTCATGGACTTGTCCTCCACTGCAATATGAATCTGGGCACTGGAGTAGCTGGCTCACTGAACTAGCATGAGGACCATCAGTGTTGGTATTCAGAGCATAGTCATAGAAATAGCACCATGTGAGTGAGTACCTAAACTGAGATTTCATTTTGCTGCACGTTTTTCAGTAACATCTTGAATTTTAAATGTAAAACCCCTGAAATCCAAGAAGGATAAGTCAGGTAAAACTCTACATATAAGTCTATTTACTGCTTCCTTGGGAATATCCATAGCACAAATATGTAGGTAAGAACACTTCGGAATTCCCTATACAGCAGTGTGCTGCTTTGGAGTTCAACTCTCAGAAATAGACAGACTGACTTCACTGAAGAAATAGAAGCTATCAACACAGAGTATAAATTACTAAGTCATATATTCCTATCAATACCGCAACCAGGTGATATTTGATTGTCCTTCTTAAAATCAGCACACACAGGGAAAGTATGCATGAACAGTAATCCCTAAATAGGGAGCAGGCAAGCTACTGGTCAAACTAGAAGCTTAGGCGATTAAGACTATTTTTTTCTTCTAAATAATGGAACATATAAGAATATAKAGAGAGTTTATATAAATATATATACTTTTCCCAGAGCAAAAAAGGACCATGAACCAGAGGAAGATGAAATTCAGAGCACAAGGATCAATTCAACGATTACCATCATAATGCTGGTCAGCTCTCAGAGGAAACAAGGATAACCAGAGACCTACCTTCAATTGGCACTTGAATTTTCTGCAGCAGCCACAGTCTGATTTCTGATTGATTGTCTAACTGTGTTTCTGTGCAGGTCTTGTCTATAGCTGGTACTAATGAAGAGTCCACAGACTCTTTCAGATCCTTTTTCTCTGCTGCTGCTGAGCTGATTTCTAATGAAGGTGCTTTCCTTTCAAAACAGCAGGATTCAAGCCCCATACTTTTAACTGTATGTTCATTAGCTTGGGACTTTGAACTGCTAAGCGTAAGGTCTATGCCAATAGCTTTATTGTTTTCACCYTTCTGGATTTCAGCCTTGTGCAAGTCTTCAGATGACTGAGACCCATTCCCATCCTTATTGAGGTAAAATTCAATAAGTTTATCTTTCTCTAGCTCTTTCTTAGTGTCCAATGCAGTCTCCTCCTTACCTGTTGGGGAACTGACACATTTGTTTACTTCTGGAATAACATCTTGCTTTTCACACAGCTCTAAGTCTAAGTCAGCTTTGTGTTCAATACTGTCCTTTTTTTCCAAGGAATCAACTGTCAAGTGCTCCTGGACTTCTGTAGTGGGTTTGGTTACCTGCTGCTTCATTCTCCCCAACTCCTTGGGGTCACCCAGAAAGCCCTCCGTTACTGAGCCCTTGCTGTTCAGCCCTCTGTCCATACAAGATGATGTCTCCTCCAGCTCAATGAAATCATCGTCGCCTCCTCCCAGGAGGCAGTTCTCTTTGGTTTTGACGTCTGACACATTCTTTTCCCCAGAAAGCTCCTTGGAATGTGGTTCTGCAGCAGACTTTTCCAGCCGCTCAGTGGCAGTGATGTTGTTGGAAAACTCCAGTGATTTTGATCTGATTGAGCCCGTACTCTCAGAAGACTGAAGAACTTCAAAATCAGCAGACTTCTCTGTATCTGAAGGCTTTATCTGTTTGGCACTCAGTGCAGTGGATGAGACCCCATTCTGCTGCCTCTTCTCCYTGCTAAGGGATTTGAATTTGCTGAAAGGATTGATATCTTTCTCAGAAGAAAGGTCCTCCCATTCTCCTGGCCTGTACAGAGGACAAAGATCCTTTGGTATGTCACTGTCAGGGAAAATGTGGATGTACATGGGATGTTAAAAGCAAAATGGAAAACAAACAAAATGGAAAACTAAAATAAATAACATATCAATTTAAATTAAGCTCTGAAACTCAACTAAAAATATTTTCTCCAAAATAAATATACATCGATGGAGATAAGTGACATTTGAAAAGAAAACARAAAGCAAACAGATAAAAATGTACGAAGTGTCATTCTGCAGAGTTTGGCATCCAGGTGAAGAAATTGTACATATGTAATAACAATGTGCAAATCATCAGAAATTCAATAACCCAAAACCACAGTCTACAAACTGGTAGGTCTGTGAGTCTTGAAAATGGCAATTACCTGCTGTTACATTCAAACTTTTTAATACCACTCTCAGTACTGTCCCCCTAGCACAAACTAGAGTCCAAATCTAACAATCCTCAATCCCATTGAAACTATGAAAATTTCAGTAGAACTTCACCATGAAATAATTCTAGAGATCAGAGAGTATAGAAGTCTAACCTTGGCATGCCACCAGCACTTTTAATCATTAATATTTACTGGTCATCTCCACACTTTGCTTTCCTTATTAATGACATAATTCTCTTTTACTGTCATAGTTTTTTTTTTTAAAAAAGGAGGAAGAACAGCATCAGTACTCCATCGTTTCTTTGCTTGCATTTTCTTCCTCTGACATGTTTTATTCTCCTGTATTAAACTTAATTTTTTCCCCATTTCCCTCTCTCTTAATGACAATTGGTAAACCTGAGTTCAGAAAAGAACACTCCTTACGATGGCAATGCATCTTTAATCTTCATGTGAGAAATATCATTGTAGAGAGCTATAGAGACAACCTCCTCCATGGGACARATGAGCCCATATTCTTCACAGCCATTCTCAATTACCAGAGGATCAGACTTATGTGGGTCGAACATGATGTTGTTTGGAGTTACTATCATGACTCCTCCAACTACACCCTAAAATAGAAGAAATAAGAGTTAGCACATCACATACATACAATCCATTTATCATTTGGTATGGGCTTTTAGGTTACTAGCCCAGAAAAATMTCTCTGCCTTTTTCAACCCTGGTTGAGGCAGTGCTTCCTAATGAAACATTTTGGTTTTCAGTCGCATCAGGTAAGCCACTGCAAGAGAGTGAAGAAAGATTTCTTAGCAGCTCCCCGAGTCACTAAGTACAAAAAGTACAGAGGAAGAACATCTGAGCTATTCAGCTTTTGGTGCTGCCTGTTAAAAACTAAACCTKCAGTTTGTTAATCAACCTCAGACAAAATAGGAAGRGTGGGTTAAAAAAAAGGRGGAAAAAAGAAAAAAAMMMA
>PTEX01000033.1:1766412-1800174 GCA_003342815.1 Eudromia elegans
ACACAGACAACCCACCACTCAGGACAGCAGAGCTCTCTTCAACAGTTTCTTACACTAGAGTCCTCTCCTCCTTCATTAGTGGTGGAGCAAACACAGATCTCATTACAGCACCTAGTTCTACATTTTGTGGGGCAGCACAGGCAAGAAAAATAAATATTTTCACCAGGGCAAGAASCTCCTTTTTGCCTGGGTTACATTTCAAGCGTCTGCATTAACCTTGTAAGTATAGCAGTTATGAAACTAGCAACTTTCACTAACTTGTAAGAGCAAAATTTGAAAACAAAAGTAAAAAAAACACCACTCTTGAACAGGCAAGATTTTTAGTGCTAGCAGCTTCACTGCTTCACTCCAGGCTGCCTGTTTCTGCAATGCAATAYGTTAGTATTTTGTACTTCATTTAAAGAAGGTCTTGCATTGGTACAAATGGATTAATATAAAAATRTAATGCTTTGTTTGACTTTTTATAATCTATAACAGTGGATATCCTAATTTTTCAATTGTAGAACAGCTTTGGATATCACAAAGAAAATGTTCCTAAAATTTTAGAAAATGAACAAATAACAAAGACAGTTTGGTTTAAATTAAACACATTGAAATTAAAATATGGGTTATCCCAGCCTTTGTCTCCCGTGTGACCTTAGGAAAGTCACCCCACCTCAGCTTCCCCGTTTGCAAACTAGCACACTTTAGCCTCTTTAAATCTATGCAGCAGCAGTAGRGATCTGCTCTTTATAAATTGGGTGTTAGCCCTCCTATTTCCATTACTTGAACCTCTCCAAGAGCCCATCATGTATCCATCTACTCTCCTCTTACAGGAGACTGACTCATCTCTAATATAAAAGCCAAAGAGACATTTCAATTACTGCATCTAACCCTTTAATGCATTACCCAGCATTTATCTAGGCTTTTCAAGAAATCAGATCTCTTGCAACAGATACATTCCTCTTGAGCTTCTGAGTAATCTTAAAGCTTTTGTGAGAGCAAATAAATAACAGAAATCAGCCAGAGCAATTACAAAGTCCTATTCCACCTCTCCACTCCACATTCGCCCGGGGAAGGACTGAGTTTCCATTAGAGAGATTTAAATTACTGTCCATTCCCCTTGTATCCATGTACCTGAAAGACATGTGAATGCAGTAAATGTCTTGAGATACAGAGAAATAATCAGGTTTTAGGTACTAAAAAACTATTAAAGATTTACCTGTCCTGGAACAATCGTGTGCGTAAAAAGTTTATTGAGTTCCACAAGCTTGTTTGGGGTGATGTTAAACTTTAATGCTATGCTGTTTATAGTGTCCTGATTTCCAGCCTGAAAAAGAGTTGAAGCTAAAGGTATGGCAGTAATTGTATATAACACAAGAGCGGAACTAAAATCATCTAACAGACAGTCTTCAGGCAGTAGATTTGATAATATAACTCATCTCCTGTTTAGCAGACTCATTTTTCCACAGAAAATAAGTGGCAAGCCAATGTCAAGGAAAAAAAAATCTCTCATGCTATGCAGTAACTAAAGCACAAATGTGTTAAAGTTTTCCCTCTCATTTTGCAATAAAACTCAGCTGCAATATCCCTTTAACGCAGCACCTCCTTATTTTGAATTGGCATGGCAAGCAGGGGAAGGACGCCTATGTGGGGAAGTTCACCRCACCTTCATCAGTGCCAGTCACGTCAGGACAGACACTTGCTTTGCTCCCAGCCAGGACACTGGCACTGCGTGCAGGAGTGCGAGGGACAACCGCTGTGCCGGGGCTCGGGACACCACCCCAGTGACTCTCTGCACAGACACAGTCCTTGGAGGTGTGGGGCCAATGTCCACCCGTGCTTTAGAGAAGGTTCTCTCAACCATGTCAGGGGTCACCACAGAGCGAGGAGCAGCTGCCCTAAGCAACGCCATGGAATAGGAGTCTTCCTCGGGGGCGCGGGGGGAAAGAAAAAGGCAATTAGTCTATTACAGGGCCATGTTGCAGAAATAAAACAGGACAAGCAGTTTGGGAGGATAAGCAGAACACCCAGGCTGACTAGTGGTTCTGGATTTCAGCCCAGCTCTCCTCATGTAAGGATATTTGGAACRATCTCTGCCGACATACACACAAATTACAGTCAGCATTCACTTGGCATTTTCAGTTTTGTGTCGTTTTGGCTACCAACCCCAACAACTTCACTTTGGAAAAGCAGAAGTGACCAAACTACACACCAATACTTACAGTGTATTCTATGGTGCCATGRGGCTTCTGGGAAACCATTTTTTTCTCCTTCTTTTCATTGGTTTTGTTTTGATTGTCATCTATAGAGGAAAAAAATATCATTCAAGCTAATGAGTTTCAACACATTTGTCCATCRGCATGTTTCAAGGGAGATTCACAGGATGTGCAATCTCCATCTGCRAATAGGAACAGGAAGACAGGTCAAAAATATTTATTAGGTCCTGAAATTGCATTGCAGGACAAACCAAACGTGCAAGCAGATTTAGCAACCACTCAGGAACTCAGACAGAATAATCACACATGCTCTTGCACCGATGCCGAACTCCTTCCGTGTTTTTCTCCCCAATCACTGCAATCTGGCCGCTGAACGTGGGCGCCCGCGCCGAGGGGCTGGACCAGTACTCAGACAGAAGGCAGCACATGTGCTCAGCGAGCCTACACGGGCATGACCATGGTGCACGCTGGCTGACCACCGTTTCTTCACACCAAGTGTCTCCCCCCCGAGTCCCAGGTGCAGCGGGGGTCTGCCAACACGCGTGCGGCACGCGCGGGCAGACGACGTTCTGCACCAGCGGCCGCAGCAGAGCCGCGGCGGCCGCTCGCGCCCCGTTGCGTTGGGAGTGAGGTGCCTCCCGGAGCCTCCCCCCTTGGTGAGGGGAGCGGTGCCGCGCCGAGGAAGCATCGGGGCCCCGCGCGTACCTGGGGGCGGTGAGGGCGGCGCACAGCCCCAGCTCCACGAGCGCGGCCGCGGCGCCGCGAGGCCGCGCATGGGGAACCCGTGTGGCCGCGAAGGCCCCTCGGAAGGACCCCACAGGGTCCCTCTGCCCAGCCACGGCGACACGGGAGCGGCAAGAGGCACCGCGGGGCCTTGCAGACCAGGGGCCGGAGAAGAGAAGGCTCTGTCCTCCTGAGGGGTCGGTCCTGGGGTCCAAGGCGCAGGGTCGGCAGGGAAGACAGAACCCGGACGGGTGATGCGAGGCTTCTGGCTCACACTCAGTTCGCTGCAACCTTTGCTACCGCCAAGCAGCACGAGGCAGACAGTAAAAACAAGGGCGAGGGCTCGTATTCCCAACTGTAACGCATGCAAAAGCGAAGGAGGGGCCAGCAGCGTGTCACGGCTGACCCTGCCACCAGCTGCAGTGCACGGGCAGATCAACGCCCCGCACTGCCTCTGCACTTGTGCAGACTAGAGCTGCGCAGTCAGGTAACTGCTCGCACACCACGGCGATTCCCACCAGCGCAGCCTGCCCCGCACATCGTGGGATGCAGCCCTGAGAAGTGCCCTGGTCAGCAGCACAACACAGAGCAAAACACCATTGCCCTTAGCAGAATACACATGCAGGGACTTGATACACACAATTTAAACACCCAGGGGCAGGACAAACATAGAGAAAGAGTTAGGAATAGGAGCAGCAGGATGAGGGCTTTTTGCCACCTCTTTCTGATCATCTGCATTTTCATCATCTTCCTCAGATCAATCAAAGTCCAATCAATCTATGGTGAGGCAAGCAAGAGCAGGGTAATGGATCATCACTGGCAGAACACAATAGCAAACCATCAGCAGCAGAATGCCAATGGGATGGAGGGAGGAATGGCCAATAGTGGATGCTGCTGTAATGCACTATTTATGTACAACTGCTGATACAGACAGTATCCTACCAGGAAAACTCCTCCAACCAAGAGTAAACTAAATCACACTATTCTCTGCTACTCAGGTAACACTTCTTCTGTTACTCTAGGAAAATCAGAACTATGCAACACAAACATGAAGGCAAAATACCTATCGCTGCATTGTGAGAGACATATAGGAATGACAACAACTTCATTTCAACATATAGCAGCTTTTTGGATAAGATTCTGAAAGTCATTCTTCAATAAAATCTAAGAAATGCTCCTTCGAGATGTTTTTTGGCTGAATTAAAACATTCATCCCATCTTCCTCTATCTCCATATTTTTTGCAACTTCAGGCATTTTCAGTGCCATAATGAACAAATGAATATTTCTTAAAACTACGTCTTCAAAATGAAGTTTTTCCCTCAGATGACATAGTGCAAAGCTGATTCCTACCCTCTTAAAAATCAAAGCATATTTCCCCTTTCCCTTGCAGGAGGAAGGCTGGGTACTGCAAAATTGCCTGCAATATAAGGGGAGGAGGGAAGAGGGCTGCAACACCCACACACACATTGCAGTGGCAGGAGGTTCATGCTAGTGAGTGCCACGTTTCTTCTCTTAGCAAAAGCAGTAAAAGCTGATTTTTTTTTCTTTCCCTATCTTCCTTCTCTTTTGAAGAGGTATTTGCCATACCTTTGTCTCCTAGAAATAGGACACCTGATGCTGTCGCTGTGTCAGGGACCCCACTACAGACTTACCCATAAAGGCTAAAGGGAGCTCTCACAGTGCATCTGACAGGCTACCACAACCCAGACCAGACATTTCTGGTTTTCTTGTTGTTTAATCCCAACAATAAAGTATTATAGATATCATCCTTACACCAACTGTAACTATCTGACAGGGTACTATTCCAAACCACATCAACTACCCAAAAGGAGATTGCAAGTAGTGAGGTGTGGGTCAATCCCTTCCACAAAACAACTATGGGTAGGATAAGAGGAAGAGGCCTCAAGTTGCACCACAGGAGGTTCAGGTTAGACATTAGGAAGAATTTCTACACGGAAGGAGTGGTGAAGCTTTGGAACAGGCTGTCCAGGGAAGTGGTGGAGCATTCAAGAAACACATAGATGACAACAAAACAACACTAAAACAGTAAATAAAAAAACCTCATCAGATCCCCAGAGGAAAAAGTTTGGATGAATCCATTAAATCTGAGAGCTACTGCTTATCCCATTCACTGTACGTGTATCACTAGTATGGGGTGGTAGCCCCATGGGTACCCAGAACAACACCAAGGCATGATGGAGCCCAGCCAGGCCGGTCCACTCAGTAACCACCTTCCTTTGAGACATAACTGTGTGAAAGGGAGATATCTCCTTCCATGATTTAAAATAAAAGCAGTTGGCTGCTTTTTGAACTTGAACATTTACTCAGCGACTGATGGGTCTGCCTCCAAGTTCTTCTTGCATTGCACAATTGCTGAACAGGGGGTACTTCCAATCCGAGAACTGAAGAGGTGTTCATGAAAATTTAATCCCACTGCATTTGCAAGAAAAGGGTTGAGTGGGTAGACTGAACATCTTTGCATTTTCAGGAAAAAATGTAAAACAGGAACTATATAAAAATAGTAGTATTAATAAGCAACAAAAATGAATGCTACAAGCAAGAAAATACAGGTCCTTTAATGGTGGACTAGATTTTTTTTTCTCCCCCTTATCAATATATTTATATCTAATTCAATCTCGTAGCAGATTGTTCACATTTCTTTATGTAACGCTGTGAGATATGTATGTTCATATTTCTTTATGTAATGCTGTGGGAAACCTTGCAAAAAAAAAGTAATAGAAATGAGTAACAGTACTAATTTGGAAAGCGGCAACTGATGGCATGTGATAAAGAGGTCAACCAGTGCATCATCTAAGAGACCTTGACATACGATAGGAGAATTACATCTCTGCAGCTACGTAAAGAGCTATACAAACAGAAGAGAAGAGGTCAAGAAGAGTTAACAGAATCTTGGGCCGCTCACGCCGAGATATGACCTCCTGGTGCAAGAAGATCCCGTAACCATTAACCTCACGGGCTGAGCTGCTGCCCGCTGAAATCAGCGGCAGGTTGTGCAGTACGAGCAGTGACGGTCCAGCCACGCCTGAGTGTTCCCCAACCACCAGGCTAGTCGGTACCAGAAACGCTAGCAGGAATGCTGACGCAGCCAGGGGCCACAGCAGGCTAATAAAACCAGCAGCGTAAAAGAACAGAGGTACCACCACACTCAGTAAAACCAGAAGTCCAACTTTCTCACCAATATCCATCGTCTATGCAAATATTTAATAAACGCTTAGGGAAAAGTGCTAACTGTAGGATGCAAATACAGCAAGCTGTCTTTTCCCCAACTAGCCCCCTCAGCAGAAACCAAGGATTTCTTTAGGTACAGAAACATCCACAGATTTATCCAGTCAATTTTGGCCTTCACACTCTCCTATAACAAGGACCTCCAAAGTGTCATTACCCACTACACGAAGTAGTGTTTCCTTTCTTGTGCTTTAAAGATGATTATTTTCAATGACCACCCTGAGTAACCTTATTTTACAGGTGAACAAATGGTCATTCCTTGTTCACCTTTTGCACGCAGTTCATGACATCACAGATCTCTCTATCTTTTCCTGGTTGCTTCATTTTTTCAGGCTACCACTAGCATCCTTTAGACACTTACCTGCCTCTCTGATTCCACTGGCTGTCCTCCAGTGTACTTTTTCTTCTTCCAGAACATCCTTCTTGAGATGGAGGAAGGAAAATTGCACACAATGTTTAAGATGTGGAAGAACCAGGAGTTTATATGATATAACAATCATTTCCTTAAAGTTGTAAGATATTATTCATCCTTTTCCACACCCTGAGTACTTCATTGCTGTTTTAAGACACTGCAGTCCCAAACCACTAGGACTGATTTATTAGAAGAAATAAAGCAATGTGACTACCACAGTCCAGCCAACCAGAACTAAGGAGTGAAAATCTGGCTTGCAAATCTGGATTGAAACAAGTTCGAGGGAGAGAGTGATCGCTTTCAGTAACCTAACCATAAAAGAGCAGTGATGCGGAACCAAGCTAACAAAACTTTGTGGGTAGTTATCTCCCTGTCAGTGAGTAAGGCCTGATACCAATTATCACAATAGCGATGCATGCAAGTACACTAAGCATCACCTAATTCATTTTAGGGGGAGGTGAAGACCTCAGGAGTGTGAAAATCCTGCACACATCATGACCATATCTGTGCTCCTTAGTCACAGAAACTTTCCTCATTGAAGAACAGTAATTCCCAAAGCTATTCCCAAAACCCAGCCATGTGATTCTGGAAAACCTACAGCTTCAACAATTTCCCACCATCTTCATTATCAACAAATGGTTGTGATTCTGCCCTATTTTCAGGTAAGTTTTTTATAAGTAATGAAAAAATTACCTGAAAATACAGGCTCCCAAAAAAATCACAACTAGTCCATAGAAGTGATATAACAAAAGGCTGCAATTCCTGCTGTAAATGAAGACCATATTTTAACATATTTGTAAATAAGAATTTGGCCACTGATATTCCTTTCCACCTGGAAAACTGCAAACACTTGCAAAAGACTTAAATCTCCTTCCTAAGCAGTTACCTACCCCCTCCTTCCCCCTAAAAAAGAAGAAAATAAAAAGTTTCTAGTTGTTCTGGTTTAAACTGAAAAGACTCAGAACAATTATTTTTAACAGCTCATTATCATTTGAATGTGCTGCACCAAAGTGTGAAACGATCTTTTCCCATACTACTAAAGTCAATGCATCACAGTATCTTTTCCCATCCTTCCCCTATAGCCTCTTAGTTCTTCACACCCAGGCACCGGGTTGGAAGAAAGACAAAACCTACACTTGAGGCAGTGGGGTATTTTGGGACACACAGAGGTGCCAGCGTGCTGCCTTTTCACAGGAATCCCTCAGGTGGAGGGATGGAGAAGGTCTCTCCATCAGGACTGCCCCCACCAGGCAGCCCTGTGAGGGGACACGGTCACAGTCCTCTTTTGCTGGCACTTCAGGTATCAGGCACCACAGACCAGCTGGACTGACACGGACCAAGAGACAGAGGAGCTTTAGGGACAGCGCAGGGTGTGTGAGCAAAGGACACAGACGATCTAAGTAGCTCTCATGCTGGGGATTGAATGTTGTGGTGCCTGTCTTGCCAAGCTTCCTTTCTGGGAACTTGTCTAAAAAGTGAGAAGAAAAAGAAAAATCTAGTTAAAGAGGCCAATGAGGCTTAGGAAAAGGAAAGACAAATACAAAAAAAAGCCCACTTAACTTCACATGCTCCAACTGGTGAAAGTAATTTTGCATATTCAGAAAAAGAGAAACAAACAAACAAAACCAGTGAGATGAAGCCAGGAAACCAGCAGTTTCTAGTTCTAAATCTAATCTGAAAAAAAAATGGCAATAGTTGGAACATACTGAGATTAGGGTGTTGCCAAAGTGGCACATCACCCAGAAGAAAGCATTAAGATGTGGTGACTAGAAAATCCTTTAAATTGAACTCTGCTATGAAAAAGAGAAGCTAATGAAGCAGCTACGCAGTGGGGATGCCCAGTAAAGGTCGGGGTGAAGTTCCTTGTGGTCTACGTTTTGTCTGATGACGCAGGAAGGACTCAGATCAACAGATAACTTATCAGATAAAAAACAGATGCATTATTTGCACATCAGGCAGATAGAGCTCAGTCCTTAATAAATAGGTGGTGGTGATGTTTATCAAACATCATTGTTTGCATACACCATTCTGAAAGCCATACAGAAAGGCTTTCACACACCCGTTGCAGTGATGGAGCATGCACAACTGTTCCCTGCTAACAGGGAATGTCGATGGGCAGGGAGCTTTAGTCTCCATCTCCTATAAAATTCATCTCCAGAGAAGGCGATGGGCCTTTTTCCGGCAGCTCCCTCCCACCTTTTCCCAGGTTTCCATTTTCAGTGTGCATACTCTGGGTCATGGGAAAGAGGAAGGAGAGAACACAAGGAAGTAAAGTCATCTTGTAGGATGAAAAGGCAAAATAAGGTTATCGGACTAGCAAGTTTCTGTTAAAGCAATTGATACAGGTGGAAAACTGTGAAGCCAAGCCTTTGAGACCACAAATCCACTTCTCAGGTGACAGAGCAGATTTTGCAGCTAAGTACAAGCTAAGAACAAATGCCCAGGAGTTTGGCTGGGTAGTATCAGCTGGGGGGAGTTCTACTGGCTGCAGTGACCCATCTGTCCCTCCTTGCCCTGAAGGGAGCTGATTACACTGGCTTTTCTTCTGAGCTAGAGACGCAACAGACTTCGTGGGTATCCTCAGCCTCTGAGAGACAGGTTGGCCCCAGCAAACACCTTCAGCTCTCCATGGATGAGACTAAGATCATTTTCCTGCCCTCATTTGAGGCAGAAGCTTAACACATATTGTGGTTATTTTTAAACAGTTGCTTATATTTCACAAAATAATTTTGCATGTCTCTAGGGAGTGTGATGTAGATAAATATAACTACCTTGAATGCTCTTCATATAAGAGAGAGATTCATATTTAAAGATGTTAAAGGAAAAGAGCTAAGAGAAAGCAATCTTATTTCTGCCAATCACATTTTGGGGAATAGTTCACACAATTCTTAAGGCAAGGCCAAACCACAACTGGACTATTTCCTCAAGCAAAAGTTTTGCAGACACCAGTACGCAATCTTCCTTTCACAAGTTTGAACTACACTTAAGGCTGAACTGATTTAACAGCTCACTGGCTCTGAGAAAAGGAGAGGTTTGTTCTCTCTCCTCTATTTCTCCTGTAGAAAACTAACAGATGTGAACTGCATTACTGAACCATACGGGCTCTGCTTTTGGAGAAGATGTAAATGATATTCAGAAACTAGTTCTTCATTTTGGGCAAAATTTTAAGTGCCTGGGTCAAATTGCACATGATCAATTTAGGGCCCCAAAGCAACTGCATTTCTTCTGAAGGTTTTACACTTAGGTATTATGAAATTTCACTTTGTGTTTTTTGCAATTTACTCTTTATACTGCCACACTACAATACTGGAACACATTTGTCAAAATATTTCCAATATGTCAACATATATGCCAAAGTACTTGTGAAGCACAAGTAACAGGCCATGTCAAAGCCAAAAAACAAAGCCAGGGACTACTCAGATGCCACAAGTTCAACACAAGCTGTACATCTGAAGGCCTCTGAAACTTGTCTGAGACTGTGAGCTTGGGAACTGAGCAAAGAACCTGCTGCAGAGGCAGTCTTGCTCCACTTCACTTTGGTATCTTGAAAACTACAGGAGGTGAGTTATTCCCAAAATTTGTTTACTGAAGCTATACAAACAAAGGACAGAAATAAAAGTGGTAAATGGATTAGAAACTAAAACTGGGGAAAGTAGTCTTCCCTACATACTAGGTGGATATATGAAGAAAAAAATCCTGACAGCCCTTAAATTAAATGATAAACAGAGCATTTAAAATAACTGCAAAAGCTACCAGTCAACATTCTGAACTCAAAAGCAAAGAAACTAGTAGTCAATTCACTTTACGTAGAAAAAAAGTATTTATGGGGTGAACCAACTCACCCATATGTAAATACCCGAAAAGTGGGAGATGTCACAAACCACTTGATGCACGCCTAAGGAGTGTAATGGAAATCAGACTCACACAGCTATCAAACTGACCTCAGCAAAACTGCAGTGCCCTACAACACCAGTTTGATAGCTCGCTTGCTCATAATGTAGGAAATCCATGGTTGTGTAATGCAGTACAATTATACCAAGACACGCAGAATTTCAAAGGACTTAAAAAGACAAACCACAAAGAAGTGTATGGGTTTTGTGCTCTGGATGCCTTAAATCTCACATTATTTAACAAGTGATAGCCAATTCTTCAGGGCAAAACACAAACGTATGGTTTCATAAATCAGATTAACAGCTACTAATGGTAAGAGGACCTTTTCCTCCCCCCCACTTCTTCTCGCCTTGGGCTCTGGCTCTCATTTCACTCCACAGTGAGTCAATTCAACTGATTAAAACTGAAAACTAAGTCACCCAGAAAAAAAGTGATTTCTGTTCTTTACTGGTCTTACACAACTTATTTGTCAATCAGATGAATGCAGTGCCAGTTCAGGGGCAGAAGGCAGAGCAGGGACAGAAGCACAACACCTCCCTTTCCAGTAGCACCAAGGAGTTAGTTCACATTGTGGAACATCAAAGTCTTGATATCACTCAGCTGTACAACAAAACCATCGCTCAGGAAAACTAAAATCACCAGGCACATGGAGCAGACTTTTTCTAGTCTGGGCTACTTTAAGGAAGAAATTTAGAAAAGAGAAACACCTTTGACATATTAAACTTGGGTTTCTATTAAAGATTGTGAGGAATATCCATAAAGATTCAGACAGCATAAAATTAATAATTTTAGCACAAAATATGATGGTTGACACAACAGCAACAAGGAAGAGCAGTAGACGTGGTGGAGGGGAAGAATAGTTCCCTTCAGTTTTAAAATGAAGCTATTAGGAATTCTGTGAAACAGCTACTATAGCTGAGAACTAGATTCTATGAACAAACTGCTAATACAAGCATAATAGGATTGCAAGTTAAAGCTCCCAATGGCCGAGTCAATCCCCCCCTACTACTACGTTTTCTTACTGTTTATGGAGCTATCATGAGAAACACTCATACGTGAGGTTGTAGACTAAGCAGCACTACTTGAATGCAACTCCCAACTTCAGTTTCTATTCATTCTCTATGAACCTCTGGCAATTCTCACTGCATCCCAACCTAGCCAGCCTTCCCAGGGCAAGGTGGCATCTAACCAAGCTTGGAGTCAGTCCTGGAAGCGAAGGGAAAAGGAGTAAGTGTCTGATAGAAGTGACCCACATCACACGTAAAAGCACTTGGGTGATAGTTCTAAGTCCTATCTCTGTTCACAGCAGTGAAACAAAAGGAGATCTTGTCACACGGTGCTTTAGAGGGGGGTAAGAACATTCAGAAGGAACTCTACAGAAAAATTGGGACAGGCAAGTGTTTGCTAGTTGCCTCCCCTTTAGTGTGCACATCATATAACTAGGTCTACCTACTGATTTGCCTATTTAACTAGGCACAGCGAAATTCTGTGGCTAGTTAAAAGGTGCAACTGTGCAGTATAGGAATAACCGTGACAGAGGAAGCGACCGTCGTTTCCACCAGAGACGCTCGCTCCCACACGCTGACCTAGTTTCCATCTGCCCTGGCAGCCCTCTTCCCCCGCTGTTACCTCACGGAGCTCTGAGGGCCACGGCAGGATGGATGTGGGAGCACGTTACCCCCTGCACTAGCCACAAGGCGGACCAAAGTCCTACCCGGTGTCGACACCACCATGTTAGATTAACAAATACCACATACTTTGTGCTTTATCCCCTCTCAGGGCAAACATTTATCAACAAGCCACGCGAAGAACAGCCCGCGAGCAACAGTTGTCCAGCACCTAAGGGCAGACAAAATAGCTGCTAGCTACGAGGCCCACCGCTATCAGGGACGCAATTAGAGAGCGCAGATGTACACAAGAGCTATCTCTAACTTCAGAAGCACAGATAAGGGCCAAAGCTAAGATGCAGCAATAGAAACTTTAGCCTGAGCTTCAACAATCTGGCTGGGTACACAGGTGGCACGTATGGGTGGAAAGCTCCAGCGTCACGTTACTACATGCTCAGCATGATTTGGCAATGGCCCATTCTAGTCCTCCACTAGCCAGGTTAGTGTTACACAAACCAGTGCTAAACCAGCTTGCCCAACACTATTGTAAGCTCAGCACCAAGAGTCCTCCTCCTTTCCACAGCTTGGGTTTACTGACATCAACGAAAACTGTAGGCTCCACATTAGAACCTGTTCACAACATCTCTTTTTGCTGCTTCCAAATCCTAGTTCAGGATCATTCAATCTACCCCAAGATCCCTTCTGTTTAAGGGTTTACCTCTAGAATGTCTAAAACATTCTCTTCTTGCGCTTGTGCAGCATGAAGGTCCCCCTGAATGAGCTCATACAACCAGATGAAGTTGCAGGATGAGTTTTGTGCTTTGGCAGAATTATGAACTACCAGTAGAGAGTTTAGCCATTTTACCACATTGCAACAGTCATCAATCACACATTTAAAAGATCACTGTGAGAGAAGTCTACATCCTAAAACTTGCAAGGTGAATTACATAAAAAATAGAATAAATTATCCAATTAACATTTTTCCTGTGTGAATTTTCTTGATAACAAAGAAAATTAGAATAAAAATTCACGTTTGTTCATTAAAGACAGTAGTAAGGAGTCTGTTAGTGCTGCCTTGGATAGGGGGCACCTTAGATATCATTTTTTCTCATAATCAGATGCATGTGAAACAACTTTTCAAGCTCAGTTGGTCACCTGCGAGATGTTTACCCACCACATATGTCTGTGTCAGAAAATCATACACCAGAGCAAAACATATTGTGTAGGCATGTGCATGAATTTTTGACCCCACCACAGAAACACACTGTGTTGCTGGGAAGTGCAAGAAGAGAATTACACTTATCCTTAGATCAGAAACAGAAGCCTTCCTCACTTTCTGTCGAGTGCTTGGCCAGGGCATCAGGCAATTGATGTCTTTGTGGCCACAAACCCAATTCTCATGCAAATTCTACATCCTGTTTTCAGTTACTGGCTTAAAATATATATATATATATATATATACACATACACACACACACACACACACACAGAGGATGTTGTAAGGGAAGCTCTCATACTTACTGTCTTTCTCAGGGCTCTCCTGGTACCCATTCAAGTTTTGAAATAAAATGGAGATGGAGGAATGAGAAAATATAAAGACCTTCCTCAAGAAACATGCTTGGCATGCATCTCCTCCAACAAAAATCCCCCAAATTAATTTCAGCTTGCTAGTTAAGCTTTGATTTGTATTTTAAGAAAAACACCAGATAGGCTTAGAAGACTAAACAGTGCTCAGAATTTACCTTTGCATACATTCTTTTTTCCCCCCTCCGACACAAATATCTTGGCAATCAAAGCCTTGACGCATACGACTCCGTATAGCTTCTCTGAGCAGAGACTTGGCTCCACTGGAGCAGTGCTGGATATGGACGGAGCCCCGAAAGCGGCTTAACTCACCCTGTGACAAAGCAGTTGCCCAAAGGGGCAACCACCAAGTGCCCTTTCTGCCACCAGCCTTGAGGCGGCCGAGGTCACTACCTACCTACCAGCCCTTGCCAAAGTGGCTCCACTTGCAGCTCCCCAACTCCAGGGGCCAAGGCAGGAAGGGATCCTGTGGCTGTGCCAATGAGCACGAGCAGGACACCCTCTTGCAGTAACTGCATGGCCTTAGCCCAGCCTAAGGTCCATAACAAAGTGCAGCCTGGGACAGACGTGGTTACAGACACAAAGAGGGAGGGGGAGAAGGTGAGTGGCCGTTTCAAGAAGCAGAGATGCAGAAGGTAAAAAAGGAAAAGAAAGCTCAGTGAGGTTTTATGGAAGGCCTTGGGTTTAGGAAAGCTATGGCGGGGCTGCAGAGAAGAGTAGAAGTTGCCCATCAGTTGGCCTCTGGTCTRAGAAACAGCTTCTCAGCGAGCCTATCAAGTGTAAGAACCTAAGTACAGTCATCACAATGCTACTGACATAAATTTTCTATCTATCCAATCAGGATACAATATACAACATTAAAAAAGAAATCTGCTAATAAATCAGTACTGAGGGAATGTCTGCTTAGGCATCACAGAAGATACACCCACACGCTACATTAACACTACACATGCTGTTTTCTCCATTTGTTTTGCTCCTTGACACAGAGCAGCTTCTCTGTGAAGGCTCTGCCATTTACACTTACAGACACGAAAACTCTTCCCCTGCTTATTCAYTGATAATTAGGGTACCACAAGTTAAAAAATATGCATGAAGATCAGAAAGACCCTATACATACAAGCATATATACCTGCCTCTGTGTACAAAGACCACAGCAGCATGTGACGCACTGCTGCCCGCCAGCGCTCGACACAGACCTCGGAGCTCTAGGAAGGAGCAGCTCGGCCCAGGCGGGACCCTGATCCYGAGCGCAGTCTGCTGAGTCACATCCCAGCCACAGCGACAGGCTGACGAGACGGCAGGCAGCGCCAGCGCRCACAGCGGGCAGCAAGAGCAKCGTGAAATTAAAAAAAAAARGRAAAAAAAAAMCCCCACACACCCCGTCTGGCTTAACCTTGCATTATTATTCAAACACAGGTCCAGGTAGCTCTACTTTCCACTCACGCAGGTTAACTTCCTGCAGCGTATTTCAAACAAAACACAGGATGTGGTTTCAGCAGAAAAATAAAAGCCTTGGGGATAGCAGGTTGAAGTCATATCCCTGAGAGCAAGCGAAGGGAGCAGGCTATGCCTGGAGGCCGCAAGATTCCCCCCAGGATTTGCAGCACAGCCCTGTATGAGGAGGAAGGGCCCAGGCTGCGGGGTTCTACCACCCCTCCTGAAGGGGAACTGGCAAGAGGAAGCCCCTGAACAGCTCTGCTGGCCCCGTGGGGGCTCACGGGGCTCGTTCACAGGGTCTCGTATGCCCAGGCTTTCCAGCAGCGCCTGCKGTCTAGTCACAGACACCCAGCACGCGAGGATTTAAGAGCTTTTCTAGAAATGTGCCTTACTCCGTGAAGCTTCGAAAAGCAAAGCGCCAGACGGCCCAATCCCTCCCCGCACTGCCGGGCACGCAGTGACCAGCCTGGGCACGCGGCAGGCCGAGGAGCCGCCCGTCCCGTGCTCCTGCTTGCCCTGGCCATGCAGCCCGCCGGGCAGGGGAGCTGGGCACGCGCCCGCCGGGTGCTGCACCCGCTTCTGCCACCACCGCCCTGCCTCCCTCCCGGGCAGATTTTCAGAGCTGTTAAGTGTCTCTGTTTAAACATAATCAGCAGGCTAAGTGCTCGCTCTTCCAGAAAATCCAGGCCCCAGGTAAACAGAGCGCTCTTGAAAAATGCCTCTCACTTGCTGAGCAGAGATCAGCTTTAGCTGCTGCTCAAACACTGCTCAGGGCAAGCTCTAGCCTGAGCGCCTCATCAAAAAGGTCACAAACCTTCACTGTGTGAAAATCCTGCTTTGAGTAACTGCTGTGGTAGAACAGGCATTCCTGAAAATATTAAATCCTGATATTTTGCCCAGTGATAATACTTAAACTCTCTCACACACAGGTAATTTAGGATAAAACTCTAGATTTTCTTTTTTCCCCTCAAGAAAAATTACAACAGTTGTTACGGAGTTATGCAGCAGTTATGGAGTCCCATAGAACTCCATCCTGTCCCTGGACACTTGCTTCCTCCTCCAGCTGGGCTAGACAGGCTTGCACAGAGCCACACAGTGAATAAAAGCCAGAAGATCTGAGTAAAAAAAACCCCATGCCAACCTGCCAGCATCTGGAGAAGGACGGAAAGGATGAGCAAAGCTTCCAGATGATGCTTGTCCCCACTCTTTCACTTGGAAAAAAAAAAAGAAAAAAAAACAAGAAAGAAGAAAAGGAGAAGAAAAGGAGAGGGGCAGAGGAAGGAGAGGGGCAGAGGAAGGAGGGGGCAGAAGAAAAAAGAAAAACGAATGAGAAAGGGTATTTTACGGTGAAAAGACTGCAGAAATGAACGGAGGCTTGCAGCAGGTGTGGAGGGTTTGATTGTTCACTCCTTCAAGGTCCTTCAAGAAGAAGGCCAGGTGGCAAACCTGTGAACTCTGCCACGGGGCACTGCAGATCCAAGAAACCTGCACAGGACCAGACAGAGACAGGACAAGCACCTGGAAGSGCAATCACTGACCGCACAATTTAAAAGTATCTCAGTAGATCCTGCCTCCTCCTTCCCCAGCTCAAAACGGCTGGAGGATGGAAGAACATTAGCAGGGGCTAATTACATAAAATTCATCTTGTTCTTCACCTTCCTCCCAGACATCCAGTCATGATCACTCTTGGAGAATGAGGGCCTGGCCTGAGGCGCACGGCAGCTCCTCCTTCCCTCTCTAATTCTTCTGCATCCTAGAACCAGAGACACTGCACTCAAACACAGTGTTCCGGGAGCAGTCACACTGTAATTCCCGTTATTCCCTTAGAGGCCAACAAGTGCCAACAGTATTCCCTTCCACCACGGTGATACTCTGCAAGTTTACATTCAGTTCAACATTCCCACTGGAAACTTAAGTAATTTTTCAGAATTAAGAGATATTCCTCTCATCCTGAAAATCTTTGTTTTCAGCCTAGTTGTAAAACATACAAAACTTGCATGTGCTCAAATTTTGTGCCAATTCACATAACACGGCATGGATAATTTGCTTTGTTTACAGTTCTTCCAACTTTACAAATTGCAGCTGTGCAGACTGGATAATTATGTGATTGTTCAGAGTGGAGTACAAGCAATTGATCCCTTCAGAAAAAGGAGCACTTGTTCAGTCAGCCTGCCCAAGTCAGATATTGTCCAGGTTTAGGGCTCTTGATGTTCCTGCATATAACCTCGAGGACCGCACAAAATACTAGCCTGTTACACCTACAACATAGTACTCATAAAAAAATTGGCCTTGATTGACTATTTGAAAATTAAAGAAAGGAATATCAGGTCTTACATCAACTGCATTTTAAGCTCTCTATGGAGGAAGAAAAAATAATAATAAAAAAAATTAAAAAGGACCATGAGTGTCTTTAAATCAACTCTTAAAGCTCCATCCATGAGCAGACAGATTCCCAGGAATGTGAACACATCATCTATTTTCCTCTCTTTATAAAACCATATAAACCTCACTTCAATCTAACAACAGGCTTGAAGCAGCTCAGTCTTCAGTCCTCACTGTGGGYTTTGAGGCACCTTATAGTGGTGTTAGGTACTTCCCAAGGATTACTACAGCGTAATATAAATTTCACTCATTTACATCTTTCATTTAGCTCTACAACAAATAGGAATTCATCTGTCAAAGTGGGACTTAAAGTAGGATTCCACATGTTGGAAACTCAAGAAATACCAAGGTATTTTAACTTTAATTTTTAGAAATTAACTGTTATTGGTTATTATTATTATTTCTGGCACCTGCTGCTCTGATCAAGAGGGGATGTCCAGGAGACAAGGACACTTTTCTACAGTCTAATGGTTTCTAGCAAACACCAAATAACACCTCAGCTTAAACTTAAGATGTKATCACCATATTATCAAGATACTATCAGTGGTTGATCCACTGGCACTCGATATCATTGGTTCTTTATTCCCAAAGAGGTGATCTGACACTGATAACCTACTTCCTTGTCCACTTCATCCTTTCTAAATGGCTTCAGTAATGACATTCATACACCAAGTACATGACGCCTCCCATCCAATCCATATTAACCCCATCACACTTGACCTCATAAATAAGGCAAAACAAGGCATTATACAAACCCTTTGTTAYTCTATCAGTGCAATGTATTCTATCAATACAGACATCTAAATATTCCCTTTCTCTAYTGCTTTGCTTTTGAGACCTTGCTTTTGGAAGAATATTTCTCCTCTCCCTTTCYACTCCTGCTTACACAGGCTTCTTTCCCCACCCCTTTTTTCCTGTCTGAAATCACAACGAAACAAAGTTACAGCAAAGCGTCAAAACCTTGGAAAAATTCACATCCTGTTCTTCTTGCCGTTATAATAAAGAAGGGTAAATCCACTTTGTACATTTCTGAGTAAATCACTTGCATTACTCACAATAAAATAGCTTTCAGTATGAGCAAGGGTGACCAAGTAAATCCCCAGCGATTAGGATTGATCAGCATTAGAGAGTTGCCAGCAAGAACTCATGCAGATTTGTTTTTTAAATSCATTTTTCCTTTCTGTTACATGTTATAAGCAGCACCTTAACAATGTCCTTAACTGAATCCTACTGTAGAATAGCCATATTTAAAAACAGATAGTAGAGAATCTTGAACGCATTAACACAAATGTTTCRACTGTCATCTCAATACATGCTGAAAATTATTCTTCAGATTATGTTTAGAAAATAAGCCAAGGATTAAAAATTCTTATGCAAAGCAGGTTCCATATGTGACCCACTTTTTTATTTATTTAAAATCTAGCCAGACTTTCACTGCCCTGCAAGCAACTTTTGGCATTGAACAYGACAGCAGCCACTCGTGGCCTCTCGATTCTGTACAGATCAGTGCAGATCTGACCACATCAAGCATTGAAAACCACAGTATACCCTGTCTGTTTGTAGAAGGTCAGATTTTCATGTTTCTGGGTCTTCACTGGCAAAACACAAACAATAACCCTCATTCTGCCTAGCAACTCCTGTCAGGAGTCCTGGTTTCCCATCCCCATAAGGTGAGCTCTGCCCTTGGGCTAAGAAACYCGTGCCTCCAGTCTGCTGTGGCTGCAAGGCAGAGCTGCTGCAGCTCGACCTAGGATCTGCAAAGGTGATTTGAAGCCTATGACATTGCAGGGCGGGTGAAGAAACAAAACCAAGGGGGAAAAAAACCCACGAAGCTCAGCAATTCAACCTTTTCCGGCAGAACTTCCAACAGAAGGTGCATCTGAACTAAGCAGGCAAGTCCCAGAAGTGGGGCAAACCCCACTCCAAGGAGGGTACAGCATCCATGCCGGTGGTGGCTACGGCAGCCAGGGAGCTGCACAGCACTGATACATCCTCAGAGGTCTGGAGGCAGATCAGCGCAGCAGGAAGAGCCGAAAGGGCAAGATTAAGCTAAGAAGCTGACTGCCTCACAAGYCAGGAGATGAGCCAAAATTACGAGGGAGGGCAACTGCTGTCGGTACTCAGAAGTACCTGGGTCTCTGTGCTTCAAGGCAAGCAAAAAGGGCAAAACTTGAATCTTACGGGCTGAACGGCACAATTACTGAGCACAATTACTAAGAGAAGAGATGAAGCCACGCAGGAGGAACCTTCCGGCAGCAGGATCTATTCGAGCGCCCAGCTCAGCAGTGTCCCGGGAGGCAGGACCAGCGCTCTCCCCGCTGGGACGCTTCCCRCAGTGTGGGCACAGCGCGGGAAGGCATCTTGCACGGAGTGACCCTGCTCAGGCAGAGGGGCTGGGGGCTGCTTCCTCACCGCAGTCCTGCAGAGGCTGAGGGCTCCTTCCTCACCCCAGTCCTGCAGGAGCCGCAGCTCTTCCTCCCCGGCTCTGTGATGCCACCCACCGGCTGCAGGCAACAACACAATGTGGTACCCACYCGGCAAGGAGATTCTCACTTCATGACTGCACCTCCATCTTCCTCCAAGGAAAATAAAATTAAAAAGAAAAGCCTTTAACCACTCTTCTCCACTAAGCGCAGCAGGGAGCACTGCTGCCTTCGGCTCTCCACAGCCTTAGGAAACTGCATTATGCTCATGCTACTGGAGAAGAGSGATTCACCACMACARCACAACCCTCCTTATGGAAAAGAAYAGCTCCTGCGTAAGTCCGCTRAAAGGAATGACATTCAAAGTGAAGCAGCAAGGAAGCCACTGTCAGCATTCACAATCTCATAAAGGCAATGTAATGAAAGGGATGTGGTGTGTTAGGAAGAAACTACAGGGAGATGTAGTGTTCTTACCCTGTTTCTCTAATAACCATAAATAAAGGGGGATTCATGACCCAGCAAAACATGAAAGGGAGATTATTCAGAGGACAGAGGTCTTCATTCTGTTAGTGACAGACGTGACCTTTCTAGGCCTAAAGCAGCTTACGACAGAAGCTCCATTAAGCCTTGAAATAAATGGTGTGTGCAGCACCATACTAACATACGACACTGGGCTGTAGCTGCAGCTAATGCATTTTTCTGCTCGCTAGGAAGAAAAATCGTCCAGCAAAAAGAGATAATTTAACTGTTAACTGTCATATGAGATTTTTTCAAAAAAATTTCTATGGATGAAGTCAATATTAAGTCAAAGCTAAATAACTAGAAAGCAAAACAAAACAAGCAAAAAAACAATAAAGGGACAATTTGGAGAGAAGAAATCACATGGAAGAAAATMATTCGATGTACACGTGCTTAGACTCTTTAATAATGAAGACAGCGCGCTGCCAGCTTGGTCAGCATGTTAGTGAAGAAGGTGGAAACTTCCAAGTTGCTCCGGCTCTACTATCCGAGTGCCACGGCTCAGTTCAGCAGTCATCCTGGGTGCAGAGCTGCAGCAGGGGTGCCACATGCAGGAATGGTGMCTATGCTGTGGTGGCTAGCATTTCCACCCAAATGACTTCATTTGGACAGTCACATAGGAAAGGTCCAGCTATGAGGCTCGTTTCACAACCAAGACTTTCCATCTCTCTCTAGACTTTCACTTCCACAATTTCGACACTTGGGTTGGGCAAAAGTCTTTATTTAGTAGYAACTGAAAACAGGATTTAAAAAGCAAAGGGGTTTCTCTGCAGACTGTGTCAGTCAGATCTGCACTGAGCTCAACAACTGAGCTAAGGTCTTGGGTTAAAGCACTGCACAACCCAGAGGCCTCATAACATCTGCAGGAGAAAAAGGATTTTAAATTCTCCACAACAGAGTCGGTCGGCACTAAATGTATCAGCACTTAAACGCTCATGTTTAATCGTGCTGATTGGATCAAGGTCATGGCCCAGGGTGCTTTATTTTCCCCTTGGCAAGCCCAGATGCTCCCCAGCACGATGCAGTGGCCAGCGGGCACGTTGGCACCCCTGGGTGCTGTACTTGCACACGTCCAAGCTGCCACCTGCTCCCTTTCCCCCTCTCTTCTCCAAAGGGGGACCCAGATGTTGTCCAGTACTTCACAAAACCACCAAAACGCTGCAAGCAAAAATCAGCTACCTCACAAAACACCAAATTCCTTTAGGTAGGAACCAGGAATTACATCACTGCTTTTAGCAGAAGCGCTTWATTACCCATACAGCATGAGTTTGTATTTTCATGTGACATGTAAAAAACAAACAAAACACCCCCAGAAACACTAGAATTTTTTCTGTTCTTGTTCTAAAGATTTTATTCAAGAATGCTCAGGTCAGAAGAGACAAAAAGAGAAGTAATTTTTCTTTTAGTTTCCAAATTATTGATTTTGCTGGATTCAAAGTTCACAAAAAAATCACGCACCAATCCATAACTCACTAATCTCTTGGGCTTGCTGTGAGACACTATTACAATTTTTTTTTTTTTTTTTTTGGTTAGGCATATGTTGCCTCCTAGGAGAGGACATTAAGATGGGGACTAATCTACATGAGCCAATCAATAAAAAATAACATTAACAGGAGAGAAGTCTACTTCTGTGTCATTTAACATATTTGTTTGCTCTTTTTTTTTAAATACTAAAGATGGGTTTCTTAAAAAGATAAAATTTTAAGTACTTCTTCCTATAATATGACAGGGGAAAATTTGAAAATCTAATCTCATAAGAGCATCTCATAAACTACATCTAAAATAGCTTATTTAATAATTTAMTTATGATAAGCCAGAACTGCAAATAGATGTGTTCTGCAATCATCTGACATATATYTAAGGAAAAAGTTAATTAAAATCTGAATTACTTACAAGAACGGTGCTAATAAAGGTGCTTACGATCAACAGAGGTGCAGGTGGAGAGGTGCAGTTGGAAAAAAACCTTTAAACTTTCTGGTACACAATACTTTTGACTTCTTGTTTAAGAATGCATAGTTTTTTTATTTGTTCATACTTCAATAAGCAAAAAGAAGCTAAGTATTTTAAAAAACRGCAAAAATATTATTTGGTGGTACTTGAAACTGAATATGAACTAAGACTGAAAACTTATTCAGTATGTACCAACTTGCAAAAAACTGAGCTCCAGTGCCATAAAACATTAAAGGCAAATCTTCAAAACAATCATTTATCTGAAACACTGGTTCTTGAAACAAATACATTTCCAAACGCTATAGATGGAACATAACTCACCAGTACTATAATATCTTTTAAGTTCTGTGCGCCTGATGTCTTTCAGCTGATTATACTTTTTCTTTTTCTTTTCTTTGTCCGAAGCAATTTCCTTTTCCCCAGCAAATCTACAGTTGTCTTCAGAAGAACTGATTTGCTCCAAAATGGCTTTACTTTCATCATCTTTCTCAGGAGGCGTTCTGGAACCAGGAGAACCAAGGGAGTTGGCAGACACAGTSTCGGCGTTTTGCTTGGTTTGCCTTTTCTTTTTCAAACTAATCATGAAGAAGAAAAACACTACATTAGAATGTAGCTATCCTGTATGAAGAGATTAACTCACTTGGTAAATTTACTTAAAAAAAGATAATTATATCAAAATTCATTACAAGGTGATAAACAGACAAACACACATTTTTAACAGGAACTCAGTAATTAATATTATCCCAGGGCACATTCTTCAATCATCACATCATTCCAAGGGTATCTTCTCAAAAAAAGGAAAAAATAAAGTAAAATAAAAAAGGAAGGAAGTTTTGTGGTCATTTCCCTGTTCTTCCTTCCTAGCTAAAGAAAGAATGGAAACTCCAGGAGTTATTTTCTGCATTTTAAACCAAACAGATGCAGAAGTAAGAAACCGAATAACATTTTGAAGATGAATCTTAGGACAAAGTAGGAAAAAAAAAGTTATGTGTTCTAATGCAACAGCTAACATTCTAGTTTCAGTCAGCTACTTCTGCTACATAAAATACTTGTTTTCCTATAAACTTGCTATTTATTTTCATTTTGTCCAAGGTTATCTACCAGCGGCCACCCATTTTAACCTCCGTCTGCTCTTGCACAGCCCTCATCACCTGTATCCCAAGTATCACCCAGCGGCTTGTTAAGCCACTTGGCTGCAAACTGCCCAGAAACCATCCTCAGCTTTGCAAATCTTCAAACCTATCACTATAGCAACAAGAGCATTTTCTTTCTAAAGAAGCCTTAAAACAGAGCTCAGGCGTGAAAGACGCCTCAGGAATCCTAACACTAAGCTTCCCACCAAATCACCATCATTGGTATTGGCTTTTTGTAAGAACAAACGCGCTTCAGCAGGTGACAGTCAGGGTCACTACAGCAACATCCTAACGATCCTCCTCTCTGCACCTGAATCCTACAGTCACACRGTGTAGTAGCTAGTGCAGTACTAAGGTGCAGCAGGAATGGCATACTAACAGTTTGTTGATGCTAACAAGTTTGTTCTGTGAACAGCTGGAAAATGCAGATAACCAAGAATTCTCAGCAAGCAGACATGAAAAAGTTACCTGACCTSCTACAAGTGGGTTAGCTGAGTAAGGGAAAACTGAATGTACACACGAGAATTTCAGAGATGCTTCCTACTGTCTCTTACATTCGTACTCAAGAAATATATATTTTTTTTCAGGTCAAAATGTAAAAATAAACAGTGTAATTCTCAAAGTATTCTGTGTAAGACATGTCAAGTTACACACCAGTTTTTACATCCGAAACCAAAACACTGGAATCAATTTCCAATTTTATAATATCCAACTTGAGATCTCCAAGAAAGGTTACTTAGGCAGACCAGAAGTTACCAATGTTTTCCAGTGAAATACTTCCAAAGAGCACTTCACAAAAGCTGTGGCTATCATATGCACGTACACATACATTTTTTAAATGTTTCCCAAAATATGACTCTATGAGGGTGAGCCCTATGTCTGCTGTGGCTCCGAAGTCATTCAAACCCATTGATTGCTAAGGTAAGTGGTAGTTCATGCTTTGTACAGCCAAGGAGATTTAGGATGTGTGGAAATCCACAGATCAGGCCCTGACTACATGTGAAAACAACCTACAGGGATTTATAAAAGTGAACACAGCTACACAATAAATGAAATTGCTCCACTTCGATTAATGAAAACACAGATATCTAAGGGAAACAGCTTTTAGACTAATAAGCCACAGCCTTGATCAAAGGCTGCTCCAACACCGGCAAGTCACTCCAGGCACATTGCAACCACATGTCTGTATTTATAGCTGGTAGAAAGCTCTGCAAAGCAGCTCTCCACACGTGAATTTCACAGTCTTGGAGCATGGTTGAACAACAGGGTCTCCTGACTTGCGGAGGAGCCGCGTCCATGGCAGCTGACGCTGTGGAAACGACAACCTTCCCACACACGCGCAGATCCCAGGGTATGGAGATCACTGCATCCGTAGGCTCGAACAGGAAAGCGCTGGCAGCAGCCCCTTCTCTGCTCACACCTTCACATCTCGCCTTTTTTCCCATTCCCATCCTGCTTGTTTTGATCACAAGCGCCATTTAGAAAGTTTTCCACTGTATAAATATAGCACCTCAAAACAAACACACATATAAACCTTAAAAACAAAAAACCCAGCCAGCTATCAGCAACCCTCACGACAACAGCTCGCAACCACTGCTGTGGCTGGGCAGGGGCCTCAGGCAAGGGCAGGCAGGAGGCACCAGCCATACGGGTGCTCCCCAACTTCTACTCCGTAGGCCYGGACGCAAGTCAGACTCTGGTGTACAGCTGAGCTTCCTCCTCCTGCTCGCCGCTCTGTTTCCCCCAACTCCGAGAGGCAACGTCTGCACTGAAAAACAACGCTGGGCGAGCGTGCAGCCTCTGGGAGGCTCATCAGAGACCTCGGAGCTACCGCAACTCCACCGGGGGTTATCACCTGGGGTTATCACTTTGAAGATGCTGCTTTTAAAGGTCTCTTAAGCCTGGGTTAAACTACCAAAATTATTATTATTATTATTAATAATAATAATAATAATAATATCATCTTTAGTGACTCGAAAAATCTTGACTATAGTACCCTGAGGAACCAAAACAAGCTTCCAGCACCACCTAACACCATGAAGACAGCACCTGATTTATTACGCTTCCTGACCTTGTTTACTGTGCACATCCTCGCACATAAATCAAATGCAAAGTCCTTTACAGACACAGGTCAGCTCATCGTTACCGTGCCCGGGAGCACACAGCAGYGAGGAGGCTGCAAGGGGCCGAGGTGGAGGGTTCAGCATGGCTCGGCYGCCACTCCTGCCCCCCAGCCCCCTCTCCACGTGTCCCCATGCTCGKTGTGAACCCATCGGCTACAAACCCGTCGTTGCGGAGGAMGGAGGCAGCCACAGGTCTCCTCTGYTTTTTTCCCAGATCTCTGGTATTTCCCACCCTTTGGAGCATGAGCTRCCATGAAAGATCTATTTAACAAAAGCAAACAAAAAAGCAAACAAAAGTAAAACCAGTTCCTTTTCCAGTGTCTTCGGAACACTTCTACCGCTCTTGCCCAGTTTTATAGGCGATCTCTCTGAATAAAACTAAAATTCAGTTTTGTCTTAATGATCAGGAGAGCACAAGGGTAAACCACCACCCCCTAAACCACACTGCCAGGTTTTGCAACCAGAACAACCCTTCAAGCCAAGCAATACATTTCCTCTTCAGTGAACGGACAAGCTGTTAGAGCAGAAGAAATGTTTGCTTTGCAGTATCACGGCTAATGGGCATGATGTGTTTCACTGAGAAAATGCTGGAGAAAGGGAGAGAAATAGGGAGGRCAGGAGAAATAAGCAGCTTATCTGCAAAAACACACCATTTTCTGAACAAGGAAAGAGTCCTAAAGATCTGCAACTTCATTTAAACCCCAGATAAACTCTCTAAAGCTATTTGGTTTTGACAGGCAAAGCATTTTTTTCCTATATTTATTTAGGGGTCTCTTTTTATTGCTCCTCAAAGCACTTCTCAGAGCCACAACTGATATCCTATTTCCTAAGTCTGTCCTAATACATAGCTTTCCCATATAGTCTTCAGTCTCTACTGTGAACGATGGACAAGGTGGGAACCTTGCAGCTAAATCCCACAAGCCACAGAGACTACTTCTTCCTCAACTCTGGGAGCTGCCTGCAGATTCTGCCAGGATCTGCCCTACAGAAGGAACAGGGAAATAGAATCATTCTGCAGTGCCAAGAGCATTCTCACATTGTTTAATAACGACCACTGATCAAAAATGGGCATGATTCCAGACAAGGCAGATAAAATATTATGTCAACAGTGCTTTATAAAAGTAATCTGCAGATGACTTTTAAAAAGCCCAGACACTGACTTACAGGAAAAGAGCTATGAAATACTTCAAGAAATTACCTAGTCCATCTCCCAGGCCCAACTCTAATTAGCTACCTACCAAAGGCAAATAAATATGCATTTTTAGATGAATAACCTTAAATTTCTCATAACTCTTTAGAAAGGTGTGGAGTTAGTGTAAACACAAAATTCATCACACAAAGGAGGTTCTCTATCCAACTTCCTCAAGAAGATTAAAGACARCTGGGGAACTGATAAATCTGAGGAAAATAAGGAAACAGGAATGCAATAATAGATTTTTTTTTCAATAAATTATATTTGGTTTTGATTAATGTTCAAATGTGTAGCAAACAACTGAACAAGAACTCATTTGGCAGATGCTCAATAATTAATCAGCTGTAAAGAACACCAAGCCCACATCTTAAGACAAAGCTCAATTTTATGATATATTGGATTAAAAACATCAGAGTTATCTGTACTCTGTGTACATGAAAAAACAAAAGCAGCTGACAAGAGTGGCCCTCCAACAAATATATATATATATATAAAAAGAAGGGGGAAGGGAGGAGAAATCTTCATTTTGTCTTCAAGTTAACAGAGTTTTCCCTTGGGGATTTTTTTACAATGTGTATCCTCTAAAATTTGCCTTGCCATCTGGCGTACAATCAGCATAATGTCCTGGAGAGCACAAATACCTCATGTTCCATAAAAACAGTGTTTTTAAATCTATTTTGTATGCACACGTGCACCAAGATTACTATAATTAGAAAATATCAATAATACTGTGTTTAAATCATTTCAAATATCTTGATTTGCTTTGTCCTCATCGAAGAGTCCTGTTAATTTATCTCATATCCAGAATCACATACAATCCAATCAGAATCAACTGTTTTTCAGAATCAACTTTTTTTATCTTAGTTTTCATTTATTCACTCGGTGTAATACACCATAACTCCATCAGGTCTTTGCRCACCCTTCTCCACCCACGCAGAAGGGCTAAATAAACCAGCATCAAGTTCAAAAGCTAGGTACAGAAACATTAGAGTAATAAATAAATAAGTAACTGATATTAGGAATGCCCCGGCCTGATCCTAGCCGCTATTTTCTAGCGCGGCCTGCAGAGATCATTGATCCGCCCTGCGTGCTCTGGGCACCGCTGCGCTCTCATCCCACCCAAAGCAACGTGACTGAGGAAGCGATCTCAGGCAAAGCCCACGGCCACCACGCTTGCCGGAGCGTCGTGCCTKGCTCCCGCCCTCACCGCTGCAGCCGCCTTGGCTCCACGGCAGGCACAGACACCCAAGGGCCCCTCCTGGGCGAGCAGTGTCAACGAGCCCAGCAGAGGCCATCCCGCAGGAAAACACCTCCAGCCACTGTCAGCTGCTTCAGGCCGGCCGGTTGGCATCCTGCTGTGGAAACAAGTGAGCCACAAGACACTGTGTTTGCTGTTGAAACAGACTATTGGGGCACAAACGAGGGATGGCACGTGTTTTTATGTTACATTTAAATAACTAACTACAGGAAAAAAAAAGGTAACTGTAGCAGCTATTAAGGACAACATGCATGTTTTTGATACATACTGTAGGGTCCAGACTGTGGTCACGCGCTGCTAGATATTCAAATTGATGACAYACAGCAACAACAGAAGCCTCTGGTATCAGTAGCACAGGTGAAAGCTGGAAATGTCGATGTTCTGTGATACTCCTGTTTGTTATGAGTTTGCAACCGCGGCAGCTCCAGGCTTCACACGCGTCTGGGGAAAGCCGGCGTGCCCCGCAGGGTAAAGCGCCCGCTCACAGCRGGACCTGGCCATTCTGCTACCCTGAACTTACCGTAACAGCTCACTCCTCTCTTTCACCCTCTGCAACGCGGAGGGAAGGATTTGTAGCAAAGCTGCTATGGAATCTTAAAAACACTGTACCTCCCAATGGAAAAAGTTCTCGGATTCAATGAAGTGTCCTATTTTCTTTTCCAGGCTTTGAATAAACCCAAGAGAATTTTAAATATCCCACTGAAGCTGTCTATTACTGGGAAGAAAAAATGTATAGGAATTCTAAAGAATTTTCAGCTGCCAAAAAGCCAAAGGGTGCTTATTTCCCTAAATTCAGGAATACGATGTACCCATACCTCTTAATAACTTTTTGAAAATACAAAAGTATCCCCATTTTCTTCTCTTTACTTACAAAACCAGGTTATGACRTATTAAACACTGCATTACCATGATAGCAGTTTAACAAATCCTTTCCACTGAAAACATGTTGTCTTTTGATCTGCACACCTATTTAATGCGTGTTTTATATATATATGAATATACACACACACACGAATACATAAGATATACATAAAATCYTAATTACTGCAGGTTCTTAAAGAACAGCTTTAGCCAGAAGGTAAAATGAAGAAATCCCTCCTTCAAAAATTATGCCYTTAACTTCGCCTTCAACTGACTTACGAGACTTGTTCGATTAAATCCACACAAACCTATCTTTCCACACAGAGAAACTTGACTCTTGCCACACTCCCATCCCGCTCCTCTTCTCCTTTGCTAATGATGCCAAATACTTCTCCTGTGYTCGTGTTCATTAATCACCTCCAACTGCTCCTCCACATGCAGCAAACTGCCCCAAAGCGGGCTCAGCAAGACACCTTCCCTTCCGTCAGGCCCCAGCAGGGAGGGATGGCCCCTACTCTATCTCCAGCTGGTGCTTTCAGAGCTCTAGCAGCTCCTACCACTACCACTTAAACYGCACCATGTTGCTGCAGCTAGAAATAAGCATCGTAAGCGGACTGCAGCTACACGGATAAGTGGCATATTACAGCAGCACAGAATTTTGTGCACAGCAGCACAACTTCTGTACAGAAAAGTGATCCWTTAAAAAAATAAAATTGTTGGATCAAGTCAATAAGCACATGGTAATCTGGCTGCCTGAAAGGCATGTCAATTTCCCCCCCACCTCCRAAATTTGACAAATCCCTCCATCCCTCAATTAAACACTCACTCTCAGGAATGTCAACTTAAAAGAAAAGTCCTTCCAGTATTAATAACTGATTTAAACAGGGACATAAAACAGTAAGAATGAAGAATTTTCCCAAAGACGTAAGATGATGATAAAGATACAAGGAGACCTGTGGCCATGTGTGCTGTTCAATACGGTCACCTGCTGTCTCCAGTCACCCAGATATCAAACTTTTCTGATGCTATAAACCTAGTCTCAGTTGTAATTAACTTGCCAGAAAACAGCTGGAGAGAATCTTTATTGCCAAGAGACTAAAACAGCAATAAATATTTACAATGAAGCAATGAAACAGCAGATGAAACTCAGTGGTCAATAAAGGTAAAATCTGAGAAAAAGAGCTTGCATGAGACATACATCACACAATGGTGAAGTATCTAGAACCACTTCTGGGGGAAAAAAAAAAGGGCTTAAGAAACAATATTTTAGTATCTGTTATAAAAGGAGTATCAAGGCCACTAAATTAAGTTGTTTTAAGCACTGCTGCCTGATAAAGTGAAAAACAGCTAAAAATAAATTGCTTAGGCATGTTGTGCATGCCAAAAATGTAAACAGGTACAAAAAGCAGCTGCAAAGACCCATCAGGGCTGTGTCTGTGAAGGGCTAAGAAACACGAAATAGTCAGAGATGGAATATGGCATGGATTAAAAAAAAATACAAGGCAGGGGAGCGGTACTGGAAACCCATAGGGTTAAGTATGAGTAAAGGGAAAAAGAGACGCAGCTCAAATTCTGTAGCTCAAAATATGTTTTAAGCCAGTTTGGTCAAAAAAGGAGCCTCTCTGTCCACTGCTGCTCCTGCCCCAACTTGTCCTTACTCTTACATGCCAGCATCTGTTGCAGTTTCACAAGGCCCAGACACAGGTAGGTATTTCAGTTCCAAATGCAAAAGCAGGAAACCAGAGCGCCAAACCCGGCCTGCATCGTGTCCAAAGGACCTTTGGGCAGCAGGACTCAAGAGTACTGAGGGCGATTTCTTCATGGATTTCATCATACAGAGCATCTTAAGGTTGAGTATGTTGACTCTGCTTGATAAATGAAGCTATCTGTTGACTTCACTGATCAGCAAGGTGAGGAGGAGCAGAAAGCAACCACGGCCAAGGAGACACTGACAGAAGTCAAAACCGATTTTCAAAATTGACATTTAAATGAGAAGATCATCTACATCATTGGACTATTCTGTATGGTATGAAAATAATGGCTTAAAATTATGTAAAAATAAAAATAGTTTAGAAGAGTTCTGAAAAGAAAAAATATACGCTTTTTCCTATTGAGCATTCCAGGATAAAGAAATGCACTAAGCAGGACTACAAAGTGATCATTTTAAATGCCAAATTTCAGGATGCTCCCAGAATTATTCTTTTGCAGGGATAAAATATACTCCTTAAAGACTCCATTTGTCACATCTGGAACCAGTCCACTGTGCATCTCCATTTTTGCATTCATCATCTCCAAATAACTCAAAACCCACTTAACAGGTCAGGCAGTTTAACTGGCTTCCCATTAACCAGCACTGGCTTTGCACACAGTGCAGGTGCCCTGAGGGTCCTCAGTTGCACAGATTAAGGTTCAGAGGAACACCCAGAACAATACTGATAACAGGTGGGAGAAACAGGAATTTTTACAATGGCTTCTGTGTCTGAAATACGAACGACATTGTTTCACACAACAGACATCTCATAAGCGCAACCAAGAACTCCCCTCAGAGGGARTGTCAGCACTAATGCCTCTATACAGAATAAGGCAACAGCTTCCAGGTCAAAAGATCATTAACCAAGAGTAAAGAGATGACAGGGCAGGGCAGGGCAGGTGCTGTCTACATGGGCAGATTTAAGATACACCAGTGCAATAATGTTGGTATTGTTCAATGAACGGGCTTATTCAACACAAGGGTAGCAGACCATTACATTCACGTTTGTAAATAAAAAAAAAAATAAAAAAAAAAAAAGATAAATTTTTAAGTGTATTAAGCATTATGTCAGAATTTCTCTGTGGTTTTGATATTGCAACATTCAGGTACTTGTGCTTCATTATTAGCTGAAAAGTAGCTTGGATTTTTTTCTGCTCTCATTTATCTTTTAACTGAAACTTTCAATCTCCATCACAGTCTCTTGTATGGGAAGGGGAGCCTGGAGCAGCTGCCCCCATCCCGCCGCGGGCTGCAGGGACAGCGGCCTCCCACGCAACACGGCCAAGGACACGCGGCGCCCCGTTCAGCCCGGCCTGCGGCACCCCGTTCAATCAGCGCCACGCAGGATTCTCCACCTGCACAGGCCCACTCAGACTGCCGGCCGGCGGGAAAGGAGCCGCGCCGGAGTTTTAAGGCGCCCTGGGGAACTGCCGAAAAACGGGGGTTTGGCAGGGTTTATTACAGGAAACTCTTCCGTAGTTACTAAAAGCCCTTCTCAGCCCCAGGCAAGCGCAGCTGCTGTATGCATCACCATTTGTGCCCCAGGTGGAAAAAAGAAGTTTCTCTCAAAAAAGGAAAAAAAAAAAAAGAAAAAAAAAAACCGGGGATGTAGGTCACAAATCTACTCAAGAATTGTCTGATTGAAACGTGTGAACATGTGATTAACAGCTCAAAGCCAAGTATTTATAGAAGCACTATTAAAAGTAAAAATCCAGCAGCTGACAGAAATGCAGAAATGCACTAYTGTGCCAAATGCATTAAAAATCTGCCTACTAGGTGAACAGAAAAAGAAGGGAGGGGGGACAGCCTYCTTAGAAAAATCACGGTAAAAAGCAGTAGTTACTGTCAGTAGACTAAGTGCTGTGCAAGACACATCGGCTGTGCCAGAGCGGCGGCTGCCTGACAGGAAAACACTCAGTGCATTAAGGCACCCTGAGAGCCACGAGCTGATTTATGACTCATCTGCATCACAAAGGTTTTGCAGCACAAGGACAATTCTCTCCTTCCCCCGAATTCCTGACCAGCACTGCTGCTCTCTTTAAGATTCTCCTCCCACACCAGTCATCGGGAAAAGAATCTCATGGACCTTGCTGGAGTGCCAACACAGTGCTAAGATCCATGCCTAAACCTCAGAYGATCCTAGGGAACAGATCAAACTATGGAATGTGTGTGTTGGGGGGAGGAAACTMCAGTGACCAAATACATATATAGTATATGTGTATGTACATATATATGTTCTTATCAATCTGACTATGGGTGGGTGCAGAATTCCCTTGTGAATCAGGCCTGGGAGCTGGATTAGTGCCAAGGGCACATGAAGACACCAGCCCAGCACCCCAGCAAACCAGGAGCAATAGCAATGCAGGCTCCTGCACTGGGACCATCCCTCCCAGGGAAGGATGAAAAGCCAAATTTCCTGAGACAAGGAAGACAGGAGGGGGCACAGACCAGCAATGTCCTTGGTCACAGGTGCCACAGTATTTCTTACTTGCAGCATCTCCTTAGTGATCCCCCTGAAAACGGACAGGGAAAACTGTTCCTGCCCATCCTGCACATCCAGGAACTCAGTGCCTTTGATGGAAAGAGTCTCACCAATAACCCAGCAATTGCTTAAATCTGTGCTCTCCAAAAAGTCATCTTTGAAGCCTCAAAGCTTAATGGCCTCAAGACACAGTGTTTTTAAAGCACTCCAGGAACGGAAAGGGAAAATCTCACCACACAGAGCAGAAGGCTCCGGGACTCCTCCYGGGCTGGGCAGAGCTGGCGGCAGCAGTGCGGGCAGAGAAGGAGAGCAAGGAGCAGTACGTTACTGCTATGTTAATAGCGGCTCTTATCAAACCCGCACAGACTTCTACGTCAAAAGGTATATTACTATTCACGTCCAAAAAGAGAGRGGGRRAAAAAAAAAAAAAGGAAGCTAAACTTCTCTTTTAAAACAGTTTCTTTCTTTCTGAAAGCTGATAAGAGACACCTGAAAGGTCCCTTTGGGAAAAGCAAATACAGTGTCATTGAACGTTTGCTGCCTAACAAACCAGCCAGTATGTAATTTGCAACATAACTAGCAAAAAAAAA